>JACXGM010016523.1:0-20402 GCA_016801145.1 Umbra pygmaea | reverse complement strand
GTTATTAGGCTGGTTATTAGGCTGGTTATTAAGCTGGTTATTAGGCTGGTTATCTGCATGCATTTGTTACATCCGGCAGTATGAATGTGGCTCCATAGTAAAAGAAAAGATTGATTGCATGCATACACAACATATTCTAAAAATACTTAAATAACTGACCTGCGTAAGACACTCCTATTCTATTTCATTTAAAGCTGGGAGTACACTCTGGATCTATTTCCAAGATGTCCACGCTTAACTTAGATTTCTAAACAATAGGATAAACCCGTCATGCAGACATGAGTGTAGTGGAGCAGGTAAAAAAAAAGTTTTCCTAACGCTCTTGTGCAAGTCTGTCAACATGGTTTATGATTGATGCATTCCAATGTTAGTCTGTAAGGCAGTCTGTTTGGATCAAGACAAAAATGGTATTCAGTGCTCAAAGTTATAAACATTTACACTCTTGTTTTATGGAAAGTCTATGGGTTTTATAGAGGAAAGGGCAAATATATCTCCAAGTAAGAAATAACACATATCACATGTCCAACCTACCATTGTCTAGGGAACTGTTCAAATGGAAACAACTTCAATGAGTAATGTTATTAAGATGTTTGAGAAAAATAATTTATAACTGCTACACTAGATGCATATTTGGACAAGAACATCAAAATTACACAATTCTTAAAAGTATCACAATCCACAAACAAATGCCAAACAGGGTGTTGCATGAATGTAATCACCCCAATGTTTTTCTCCAACCCTACAGATGCAAGCAGTTAAATCAGTCTATTGAAATAATATTATAGACAATCAAATACATAGCTGGGTTCAAATAATATTGGAAATCTGGTAAAACCTTTTCTGGGCTTGGTTAAGCTTGTCAGTCAAAACAGAAAAAAAAATAGAAAGGATTTGTACAAACCCCACCCCCTGACATTCCAGGTAAGCCAGTATTAAACTCTCCAAATTATTTAAAAGTTGTCAGATACTATGTAAAGCCTGGTCTTCAAGAGTCCATGCCATGGTAACCTGGTGTTTACAGAACTTTGTAAATATACAGTGTATCATGTACAGCACAGCTGTATTAATCACAGTCAGATCTGGTTCATGGATTTTTCCATTAGGTCCAAAGCATGACCAGACAGAAACATCAAATCTAAACAGAAGGATAAGAACCAACTCCTCTTCATTCAACCACGTCATTCATCTATTGGGATTTCTTCACTTCCATGTAATAAATCTTTCAGTGGAAGCTATGCGTTTGGCTATGCATTCGGCTGCATATTCAGCTGCATTCTCTGCTACGCGTTTGGCTATGCATTGTTCTATTAGTTCGTCTATGGGTTATTGCAAACCAATATCCGCCATATAACATTTCACTTGTGTGTTGTGTCTGAGGACAGGCATATACATGCCTGTGTTTGTGTATGTCTGTGTCAATGTTTATGTGTGGTTATGTTTGTGTACAGAGTGTGCTTGATTCTACGGAGAGAAAAAAGCCTTTAAACCACTGATGCCCTTGTTTTGTTTGGTAGCTACTGTCAAACTGATGAGGTGATTGAATGGACAAGCTCTGGTGAACTTGGAGTCAGCGTAGAGCCAGTTCTGGCTCAGCACCATGTGCCTGGCCATCCCACAGTCACCTTGGCAGCACTTGGTCCACGCCCACAGCATGACCGTATGTCTGCCAGTGATCTAAAAACAAGCAGGAACACAGGGAAATGCATATGCTCAGAAAACACAACGCATCCAGCCAAAAAGATACATTCCATTGGCCACCGACACACACATTGCGACTACACATGCACTAACATCAAGTACGACGTCCATATGCACACACATGCACGTTCCAGCCAACATATGGTGACTAGAGAGGGGGTTTTGTGAAAGGGCCAGTGGAGTCCACACAGGATGCTTCAGTGCCTGCATCGATGTGAGTAATACTTTTAATTATGGGTGTTGAGACTGTATCTGTTCATTTATTTCCTGGACTCTGATCCAGGTATTGGGTCATTTCTCAAGTCTGTTTACAATTTAAATTCTCTAATGGATTCAGATCTATATATTTTTTTCCCACTTTGGTTTGTTTTCCAATAGCATTATGAAATTTGTATGACATAAACAAATTGGGGCCGTCCACTCTCAGTGCCGGGTGTTCTGTCAGGGTCCTCTTTATAGGAGGGCTGACAACTCACTGGCTTCATTTCAGTAAAGCCAGATATGAAATTGAGTCATTCCAAATTCAGGGACCATTTCATGGTCACTGCCCTTATTTTGGGAACTGTACTAAGCTAACATGGAATTGTTTTAAGGTGGGGATAAGTTGGATAACTCAGCAATGTGATTTGTAGGATTAAGACGTACCCAAATGTATAACTGAAAAAGATTTAAAATGACAGTCGAATTGGCCTTTCCTGCTATTGTGCATAGTAGCGCGTAGAACAATTTCTGATATGGCTAAACATTGACATGTTCATGCAAGGTTTATTGAGCATTCTATATTTGTAATATTTACAAACATTTTACAGCAACTTGTGGAGGATGTGAACACTAAGTCCATTAAGGGTCGATAGATGTGAATTTCATTTTCCAACATGGTTGGTTCCCGGTAATGAGGTACACTGTAAAAACTAATCAGCTAATGAATAAAACAAATTGAGTGTAGTCTACTCAAAAGTCTGAATTGTTCAGTCGAACTTACATCATTAATGTTTAAATGACTTAGAGCTTAATAACAGTATATAATAAAATGTAATCAATTATTTTGAGTAAATGCTATCCCAGAGTGCTTTGCATTCATCCCCCATGAAATTATTTTTAGCGACAGAAACAGGGTTGATGCATTCCTCCAATTTTTTTGCGTAAGAGCTACTGTAGAGGCACTTATATTTCATCGCACAGACACATCATTCAACACAATTTCAAATGAATTGCAATGGCCTACTTCTATCTTAATAAACATAGCGAGAGCTCATGCATATCAATTCATTAACATATTTCCCAGAACTCTCTCTTGCTGCACTTTTGAATGGATGTTTAATATCAGCAACACGTTTTCTAAACTTGTCAAGTGCTTGAACATTCTTGCATCCATCACGTACATGGCTGTGCCAGTTTATATGCTTCAAGTAGTCTGTGATGCATTGCATACCAACCCTAGTAGGTATTCCATGAATACTGAGTACAGGGAATGAAATGTAGAAGTTGTTTGCATTTTAAATCTGGTGAAAATAGTATTCATGCCTGTGAAGCGTACTACTTAGCTGCAAACAGTTAATCATTTTCCCTTCTTATCTGCTATATTCCTTGGTACTCAGAAAATGTTGCTTGTCAGTTTTATTTTTGAACTGTTGAGAAGATTTGGAATAAGCAGCATAGTACTTATGAACGGCTCAAACAGTTCCCCTCATGGTTGCCAAAATTACCTCATATACCCACCATTAAACTAAACGGTCCAATCAAATCTTCCCAGTGTCCTTTGCCTTTTCTGTCGATAGTATGGTTACCACCAATGAGAATGTTCATCAGTGACAGAGACATACTGTAGCTGTCGACTTGAAATACTCTCAACTGAGAATATCATTATATGTATGTGTAAAATACTTGGAATAAGGAATGTTATTTAGTAATTCCAAGTAGTGATGGGAATTACGGGTCTTTGAAAGGAGCAGGGGAGAAAATATGACATCAACATTGGAGGGGACTCTTACATTATATTTTCAGAAAGTTTTTTTTTTGAGGGGTACACCAAAACTGGTCCTGTAACACATAGCCTACATGTACTACACTTCACAAAAAAATAAAGGGAACACTAAGATAACACATCCTAGATCTGAATGAATGAACTAATTGTATGAAATACTTACGTCTTTATATAGTTGAATGTGCTGACAACAAAATCACACAAAAAATATTGATGCAAATCAAATTTATCAACCCATGGAGGTCTGGATATGGAGTCACACTTAAAAAATCAAAGTGGAAAACCACACTACAGGCTGATCCAACTTTAATGTAATGTCCTTAAAACAAGTCAAACTTGTCCTGGACAGTCTGTGGTGCAACGTGGTGTTGGTGTATGGAGACAGACATTACGTCCCAGATGTGCTCAATTGGATTCAGGTCTGGGGAACAGGCGGGCCAGTCCATAGCATCAATGCCTTCCTCTTGCAGGAACTGCTGACACACTCCAGCCACATGAGGTGTAGCATTGTCTTGCATTAGGAGGAACCCTAGGCCAACCGCGCCAGCATATGGTCTCGCAAGGGGTCTGAGGATCTCATCTTGGTACGAGCACATGGAGGGCTGTCCGGCCCCCCAAAGAAATGCCACCACCCCACACCATTACTGACCCACCGCCAAACCGGTCATGCTGGAGGATGCTGCAGGCAGCAGAACGTCATTTTGCAGGGCTCTGGCAGTGCTCCTCCTGCTCCTCCTTGCACAAAGGCAGAGGTAGTGGTCCTGCTGCTGGGTTGTTACCCTTCTACGGCCTCCTTCACGTCTCCTGATGTACTGGCAAGTCTCCTGGTAGTGCCTCCATGCTCTGGACACTACGCTGACAGACACAGCAAACCTTATTGCCACAGCTCGCATTGATGTGCCATAGTCTGTGGTCACCACCTGCAGAACCACTCCTTTATTGGGGGTGTCTTGCTAATTGCCTATAATTTTCACATGTTGTCTGTTCCATTTACACAACAGAATGTGAAATTGATTGTCAGTCAGTGTTGCTTCCTGAGTGGACAGTGTGATTTCACAGTAGTCTGATTGACTTGGAATTATATTGTGTTGTTTAAGTTTTCCCTTAAATTTTTTGGTCAGTGTATGTTAAATGTAAATTGAGGAACCATAATTACTGCTACTGGATAATAGATAGTTAACTTAAGGATTGTCCCAACTTTTTCTAATGTTTAAACAGGGGCGGTGTGTTCATTAGGGCGATATGGGCGACGCACTGCCAAACGGGAAATGAAGGGATTTTTTCCAACCAAGTCTATAACGGCAACAGCGTTATCAGTGTTCCAATCTAGACATTTGATCTGCCACTAAATGTCCAATCAGGCTGAAGTAGTGCTTCAAATGGTCCCGCCCATATTGGGGTGATTTCAGCCATGTTGAAAATCCCCCAAGAATTCACTCCTAGACTCTCATGTAAAATACTTTTTTTCTAATGTCAGAGCCTTCAATTCAATCCCTATGGTTCTGGGAGTGCTTGGTTCTGGGAGTGCTTGGTTCTGGGAGTGCTTGGTTCTGGGAGTGCTTGGTTCTGGGAGTGCTTGGTTCTGGGAGTGCTTGGTTCTGGGAGTGCTTGGTTCTGGGAGTGCTTGGTTCTGGGAGTGCTTGGTTCTGGGAGTGCTTGGTTCTGGGAGTGCTTGGTTCTGGGAGTGCTTGGTTCTGGGAGTGCTTGCACAAACGTGCTTTCGTCATACTCAACGTAACTAAGAAAAAATCTTCAAACAATTCACATACTACTGTCAAGATGGCTAACGTTAAAAAGTGCAATCGTAAGCATCCGAAATGGTGGACGTTAGAAGAGGTGGATTATTTGCTTTCTCATCCATTTATTTTGTCTTTGGAGGAACAAATTGTTATAAAGAGACTTGGAACATCAAATCGTTCTAATAACACAAAAGGAGGAACTACAAAAGCGTTTAGTGTTAATTGGTTTGAAAGAAAGTAATTGCTAACAGCAGGTGTAGACAATAATTCCCTATTCTGTTTGCCATAAATAACACACACACACACACAGTTGTGTAGAGCTAACCTCGTGGGGACCATTGCACTATTTGACGCTTCTCTGTAGAAGAGAGATCCTTTTTCTTTCCCATATTGCTTGAAACCTCTGGCCTGCCTAATTAGTTATCCTTTAATTGGGCTCACCTGGCAAACTAATGATCACAGATTGATTTCAGTGATCCAAAGAGCCAGGAGACACAATACCATCCGTGAGTTTTATTGAAACACTAAAAATGTAATGTTTATCAACACTTAATTCCAATTTGCTTAATAATTTGGAATGCAGTGTTATAACTTTTTACATTTTAAGTCCCTTAAATTTATATGATTTGAGCTGTACATATACATATTTTTGAGTAGACACTACTGGAACTAGCCAATTATTTTGAAGAACAAGGCACTCTGGGAAATTAGGATTTATTGTATTTACATGGATTACAAGATTACTTTAAGTAGTGTACACTGAATTGACTTTATGAGTTATGTAAGTCAAGTCGTTTGTGGTAACACCACCCAACCTCTGTCTCATTCATCATAGCTGGCGCAGGTCAGGCGAAAACGAGTCCACCCACCTGCTGAGGCCAGCTCGGGCTGTGCCACTGAGTCGACAGGAACGGAGAAGGCCAAGGGGTCAACCTTTCATACCCAGTCCTCCCCACACCTCCCAGTTGTGCCCTTTGACCCCTGGGGGAGTGGGAGTCAGGGAGCGGGGTGTGCACGTAGTCACATTGCTGTTTGAATATTGGTCATTCAGCACTCCTATATGTAATTAAAAGCCTCATGTGTTAGTGGAAAACACTGACTGAATGACAAAGCTGGACAATACCACATCAGTTACAGTGCATGCAACTGACTACTTGTGGTATAATTATACTGCTATAAATTGAGTCCATATTTTAGATGTCCTCCTTAGTTTAATCACCTACCTTTCTCCACAGTACCTCCTCCTCTTCCTCCTCTCTTTTCCAAACCGAGGTGGATTTCATCGCAGTCAGATGTCAAAGTCAGAGGTCAGGCAGTAGGTGTGTCTCCCTGGAAACCCCTGCAGACAACAAGGCTGGTCTTTCTTGGGTGATTAGCTCTGTGTCCCTGACGTGTCCGATAGGTGAGATCCGTTGCTCTCCAAGCTCTACTAATGGCAGACTGCTCTCCTCACGTCTCCTGATCCAGGACTCCTGCCCTTTTAACCAGTCAGTCCCTCTCCTCCATACTCTTGACATTAGTGATACTAATTAATAGCATTATTAGCATTATTGGGAATTTCATTTTAGTAATAACGCCCAGAGCAAGCCAGACCCCAAACGAGATGTTGCTCACGGTTCAATTGAACGATTAATGTACATTAAATGAGTGAGTTATAGATTATTTTTTCACTTAATCAGTGGCAGGGATTTTATAAAGCGGTTTCTATTATAGTATGCATTAATCAATATGTTATGTCGGGATTGGATGTACTGAATAGGCGATTATCAGACAGTGAATAATGATCAAGTTGCATTGACTACAGCATCCATTATCAGTTTAAACATGACTTACTGCAGCGTGATTTATTCGATTTTTACAAAACAATCCGCCGTTGGTGTCAGAGCTCTGAGCTGGAGGACCTCTAATGACTTCTGCCTGTGATCATATTGTGGAATCTATTTCCAGCTGTTCAATTAAACGATACAGTAAAATTATGACTCGTGACTCTAGAGTCACTAAAATTGTTGTTCAAAATGAGTGAATCTTCTGACTATATCACATCATGATGTCCGCCAATTAGATGGTTTGACACATCAGATGGAATACTGAAATACCAAGAGCTCTGATTGGTAAGAAAATCAGTTTTATTGATAGCCAAGCTGTAAACTAATGTCTAGAACAGAGGTCTTCAACTGTAACCCTACGGGGTCTGGAGCCTGCGGGTTTTCTTTTCTACCTCAACATTAATTGGTGTCCCAGGTCTAAATAGGTGTCCCAGATCTAAATAAGTCTCAGATTAGAGGGTTGCAATGAAAAAGTAGGGTGGATCTGGCTTCGAGGTCCAGAGTTGAAAACCCCAGGTCTAGAACAATGCACTTTCACAGACATGCTTGTTGGTCCAAAACAAGACTCCCGTGTCCTGGAAAGTGTCCATTAACATAAGCTAATGTTCCTAACCCAACACGTCAACCTTTGAACTGTCAGCTAGGTCAAGCTGTTGAAAAGGACCATGAAGTGGGTTTCATACGGTTCTCTATCTGCTATAAACTCAGGTCATGCATGTAAGCATCTGTCAAATGTTCAAATGACAGTACCATTGACAGTCCAAATGGAAATCTATTGGCTTGTTTTCGTAACACAGCCTGCCACCTTATGGGCAAACAGTAACACGAGTGGAACATTAAATCCTAGAATGTTATGTCTTCTCCAGGCCCATATTCAGCAGGTTCTCATACCTTTTCCTCGATTACATTTGATCATGGTGGGAATTCAGAAAAGAGTTGCGAAGTGACAGCCAGGAGTGATTGAGTTTCACAGAGAGAGCAGGCTGGTTCTATCACCCTGCCTGCACAGCCTATCCTGAAACAGACCGACGCTCTAGCCACAACTCACCCTGTCTTTCCAAGCACCGCCCCTTTCTCTCCTGCCTGGCACCTCCCCTTTGGCCACCCCCACCCAGCCTCAATATGTCACTCACCCTGCTTACACAAATCACAACTGTTATCACTGCATTCTTTCCAGTGTCTGCCATGTCAGCAATGGGACAGACAGGTGATACTATTACTGCAGCGCTCCGAAATCTGGCTTAAGTCTCCTAACTGGGTCAGGGAACTCCCACACACTAAAATCACTTCTCGTCTCTGCAGAGACCAGGTTCCATTATGTACAGAGTCAAACATGCCAACCCAGTTTCATGGACTACATGTAGCGTAGTGCACTTCATTTATAGTGATATGTAATGCAGTAGGCGCAGTGGTGAGTGCTTTCATAGTCAAGAGAGCCCTATTCAGTATTGATTCGCCACTAGGTGAATAGCAGCCACAGCAATTCACATTTAAACAAGCTTCCTAATACGGTGAGCACAGGGCTTTACACATTCTATGATTTGCAATATTCACAACGTGCACTATATACCCCAAAGTATGTGGACACCCTGACTAATGGTGGAGGGATAATGGTCTGGGGCTGTTTTTCAGGGTTTGGGCCCAGTAGTGTAATGGTGTCTGTTTATACACTACTAATGGTGGAGGAGGGATAATGGTCTGGGGCTGTTTTTCAGGGTTTGGGCTAGGCCCGTTAGGTTCAGTGAACAGTCATATTAATAATACAGCATACAAAGACCTTTTAGACAATTGAACAACATTTTTGGGAAGGCCTGTTCCTGTGGGGGTCCATAAAGAGTTTTGATGGATTTGATGTGAAGAAAAAATTGAGGCCTTCGCAGAGCCCTGACCTTTACCTAGTTGAAAACCTTTGGGAGGCCATTGTGAACCAGGCCTCCTCATCCTACATCAGTGCATGACCTCACCAACACTCTTTTGGCTGAATGGGCACAACGTTCCGCAGACACAATCCAAACTGCTGTGGAAAGCCTTCCGGTCAATATCATACAGTATTCACTTTGTTCTGGGTAAGAGTATCACCTAAATTAATAATAAATAAAGTAAGAGTATCACCTAAATTACTGAAATGTAATAGAAGATCAATAGCTGTGATTGAACTACATGCTTCTATTGGGCTTTTCTGCTTACTGCAGAATCTTATTATTAGTTCTCATAGACATAACACTTTGAAAGCCCATGTTTATATTGTGCCACAAAGTGTTCTACATGCAGTGAAAAAATGTTGGCTTTTAAACAAATAACATTTGAAATTTTCACTGAAAGTGAAAAGTTTTTTTTATATTCTCAAAATGTGTACCGTCTGTTGAGTCCATCATAGGAAATGCTCTGAACTCATTTAAAAATAAAAAACAAATTCAAAATAACCCAGGCAGCAAAGGGAGGGAGTGCCAGAGCATTGGCGTATGATGGAGAGCGTGTCTGTCTCTGCACGTCACTGATCTCTGGGAAAATGTTTTCCACTCTGGCCGGATCTCCGCATGCAGATGTGTTCGTCTGCTGGGAGGGACTGTGTGACGGAAGAGAACAAACGTAATTGTGATGATTACTATAAACAAGCACAACGCTGCCGAGGTCCTGTCCTCTCCCTGTATATTTCTTATCCTGCGCTCCTCTGTGTGATTGCCTGTGTCTGACTCTGTATTGTTTTTTATTTCACCTTTCATTTTCTGACTTAAAATTTTCCCTCCCAATTGTTCTTATCCAATTTTCAACTAACCCTGCCTTGTCGGCAGCTCCACATCTCCTTGGACAGCTGCGGGATGGCGAGGGGCGCACACATGGTACATCTAAACATGTAGCTGAGCCGGACAATTCTTTTTGCACTGCTCATCCAACATGGAAGCCTTTTATTCTTCTTGTGTGCGGGATGATTACGCTCACCAACTTTACTTCTGCAATTTCACATACAGATGCCCAATCTGCACACATGGAGTCACTTGGTAGAGGTAGATAATCTGACTTATCTATCGCAAAGCCCAGGCAGCGCTATGCCAATTTGTGCTGCCTCCTGCTGGAGTTTCTAGGCAAGGGCGGAGAACCCATAATCAGGCTCAAACCATTGAATACTGTCCTGCAATATAGCAACTTATTCCACTATGCCACGCGGACCTCCATTTTAACTTTTATTTAACAATGTAGGCCAATTGAAATGGATTCTCATTTCTAACATTCAAATGTACATCGTACAACCAGAAAAAAGTTAATACAGTATTAAAAATGCATTTGAAATTTTTATTCACCCTGTATTGTACTGAAAACACATTACTAACACATTATGTGATGTTTTACTTTGGGAATTTTATTTATTTTTGGAAATATACACTCATTTAAAATTTTATGACTGCAACACACTACAAAAAGGTTGTGACAGTCAAGTGTTTACCACTGTGTAACATCACTTTATATTTTAATAACACTTATTAAACTTTTGAGCACTGAAGACTGCAACACACTACAAAAAGGTTGTGACAGTCAAGTGTTTACCACTGTGTAACATCACTTTATATTTTAATAACACTTATTAAACTTTTGAGCACTTAAGACAGTTGGTTATGTTTAGCTACCAGAATCTTTCCCTATTCATCCATTATGCATGACCTCAGCTGTGCAACTGTCCTAGGTGTTTCTTTGTTGCCTTATTTGTGCTTCATAATGCGCCACACATTCTCAATCTGAGACAGTTCAGGACTAAAGGCAGGCCATGCTAGCACCCGCAATCTCTGCTAACGCATGTGCTTGTAATCCGGAATGTGTTTTGGCGTTGTCCTGCTGGAAAATGCACGGACGTCCCTGGAAAAGGCGAACTCTGAACGGCAGTATATGTTGCTCCAAAATGTGTATGTATCTTTCTGTATTAACGGTTCCCTCACAGATGTTACCCATGTGTAACAACTGTACAACATCTTCTGTTGTATTTAAATTCAAATCATTCAGCAGACATTCTTATCCAGAGAGACATTTTCATACTTGAACAACTGTGGGAAATGAATGACCTTGGTGTTACAAACACTGTGTTCTACATACTGAGCTAATCAGAAGGCTGTTCCTTCAGCATGCACTAATCCATCTTCTCCATGCAATGACTCACAACCCCAGCCATGATACAACTGTTGCAGCATTGAGTTGCCAGGAGACTCAAATGGAAAGGGCCACCCTCGGCACGTTTGCAGGCAGGCCACTTGTGACTGTTGGGGGCGGACCTTTCCCCTGACACGCACCTAACTAAATATGTAATTTTTCTGTTGCTTGATTACATTTTGGGATCATATGTGTTGAGATCAGATGGAAACTAAACTGAATAGCTTCAAACTTGTCCAGCAAAACTATAGGCCAAATGCCATATAAGAGTATTGAAATGCCGCCTGAACTGTGAGTTTCGACTGAAATGCTACACGGATGCCGTCTGAGAATCTGGGGATTCAGAATGTTAAGGAAAAGCAGTGTTTCCAATGGACTTCAGCAAAAACATGAACAGATTTGTGAAAAAGGGCTGAAGGCGCATATTGTACGTATTCAGGGGAGACAACATAAATGGCTTATGATAGCATTCCAGAATTCAAATGGCGGCGTTACATATTATGCAGCCGGACAAAGTGCTATTTCCGAATATTTTTGACACTGCGATTTTAAAACATTTAAAATATGGTAGCTCAAATGTAAGTGATGGGTCACAGTTATTGTCAGTTTTTTTCATTCCTACCCTCACCTATGGTCATGAAGGCTTGGTCATGACCGAAAGAATGAGATCCAGGGTACAAGCACACAAAATGGGTTTCCTCAGGAGGGTGGCTGGCGTCTCCCTTAGAGATAGGGTGAGAACCTCAGTCGTCCATGAAGAGCTCGGTGTAGAGACGCTGATCCTTTGCGTCGAAAGGAGCCAGTTGAGGTGGTTTGGGCATCTGGTAAGGTTGCCCCCTGGGTGCTTCCCTAGGGAGCTGGGGGGAGGCCTCGGGGAAGACCCAGGACTAGGTGGCGGGATTATTTCTCCAACCTGGCCTGGGAACGCCTTGGGATACCCCAGTCAGAGCTCGTTAATGTGGCTGGGGAATAGGAAGTTTGGGGTCCCCTGCTGGAGCTGCTGCCCGGGCGACCCGACCTCGGATAAGCGGATGAAGATGGATGGATTCTGATTTTGATAGTCAAGCTTTTTCACTAAGCCTCTTCACATACAATGAAGCTCTTGATGCTTTGCTAACTATAGACACTAAGACATCAACGTTGACTTCTGGGATTATACCTAGACTGTAAACACTGTATGTTTTTCACCCTACACAAAGGTGGGGATACAGGTGACCTTACTAATTATAGACAAATCTCTAAATTGTCTTGTCTTGCTAAAATTTTAGAATCACTACTACATTTTCAGCTGTGCATTTAATTATCAGACAACTGCACATTAGACAAATATCAGTCTGGTTTTAGACCAGGGCACAGTACCATCACAGCCACTACATAGGTTCTGAATGATATTGTCAAGGCTGTTGATAGTAAGTTAAACTGTGCTGCTTTATTTGTTCACCTGTCGAAGGCCTTTGATAGAGTTGATCATTCTCTGTTGCTTAAAAAACTGATCTCAGTGTGGCTGGCCATAGACACGTACATAAAGACATGTTTTCAGAATTATCATAGCGGTAGATGACAGGTTATTATTGCTGATGGGGTAAAATCTGATTTTGTTACTATTTATAAAGGAGTCCCACAAGGTTCAATTTTGGGTCCTTTATTGTTCAATATGTACATAAATTATATTTGTACCTCTGTGTAAACCTGTAAATGTCACTTCCATGCTGATGACACAGTACTTTATTCAGTAGCCCCTTCGCTTACTCAAGTATTTACACTCAGCTAATAATTGCTACAAAATGAATTTGTAGACCTTGTGTTAAATGCAATTAAAACCAAGTATATGATTTTTTCTAGACCCAATTGTCTATGATTTGGTGATCTTAACATTACAACTCTTGATGGCTCTATTTTAGAATGGGTCCCTATAAATATCAGGGAATTTGTTGAGATGGTAATCTCTCTTTTAATACAGATATAACTAAACTAATCTAGTCCTCAACCACAATCCCTGAGGAGTTGCCATGACAATGTACTATATATGCAAGGGTCAGCATCAGCATTGAAACATTAAGATGCAGTGTATCATGCAGTGTTAACTTTAATACAGGTTCTAACTGCAACACATCATTGCCTGTTATACAATTCAGTTGACAGGGAATTCCTTTTAGAAGTTCCAGACATTGGTTTAAAGTTTGTTTAAAAGGGTGTATTACAGAAACTTCTTATCAATATAAATAAAAAATACAGTGGTCAAATAATTTATATCAGACTCGTTCACAAGACCTGATGATAGTGGGGATACGAAGGGTTCACTCTGATTTTTTATTATTTTATTATACTGTGTATATATATATTTTCAATTTTATACTTTTATTGTGTTTTCATTTTAACTGATGTTTTTATATTGTTATCACAGGGCACAACTGAATAAGAGACTCTGATCGCAGCTTGTTTTTCCCTGTATAAATAAAAAACAAAAAACAAATACATACATTTGTGCAGCAGCAACCACAGCCTCCCAGACACTGTTCAGAGAAGTGTACTGTTTTCCTTCACTGTAAATCGACCGTTTAGGAAGGGACCACAAGTCCTCAATAGGGTTTAGGTCAGGTGAGGAAGGGGGCCATGTCATTATTCTTTCAGCTTTAAGGCCTTTACTGGCTAACCATGCAGTTGAGTACTTCGATGCATGCAATGGAGCATTGTCCTGCATTAAAATCATGGTCTTCTTGAAAGACGCAGACTTTTTCCTGTACCACTGCTTGAAGAAAGTGTCTTCTAAAAACTGGCAGTAGGTTTAGGAGTTGAGTTTGAGTCCATCTTCAACCCGAAAATGTCCAACTAGCTCCTCTTAAATAATACCAGCCCATACCAGTACCCCACCTCCATCTTGTTGCAGTCTGAGTCGAATTGGAGCTCTGTGCCCGTTACTGATCCAGCCACAGGCCCATCCATCTGGTCCGTCAAGAGTCACTCATCTCAACAGTCCATAAAACCTTAGAAAAAGTATTCAGATATTTCTTGGCCCAATCTTGACATTTCAACTTATGCGTCTTGTTCAGTAGTGGTCAGGTTTCAACCTTCCTTACCTTGGCCATGTCTCTGAGTACTGAACACTTGTACTTCTGGGCACTCCAGATAGATTGCAGTTCTGGAATGTGACTTTATTAGCATTCCAGTTTATACAGCTTGGAACATATGCATAATAATAATAATGGTATGGTCAAATTACTGCCTAATAATTGTGCACAACATATATTACTCTAACTGAAAGCAAGAGAGTGTGTAACACCTTATGCAAACCCCTTGGCACTGCACCATGTTTCCACATTGAAAGCTGTAAGCTGTGTCAAGGTTGAAGTTTAACCCGGCTTTAACCTGGCTCTCCAATGATGCCTCATGCATTTCACCAACCTGGCTTTCTATATAAACACGAGACGGAGGCTGCAGGTCAGCGTGTCTCCGCTCTTTACCTCTGCAGGCTAAAATTAGTAACGTTTCTGCACATGTAGCAACTTGGAAAGCCCTTTCAGACAGGCAGCACTGAACGCTATCTGAACCACGAGATCAATCTGCTTACCATTTGTACACCTCGCATGTAAACAACACAGCAACATATTGCGCCTGAGATTGGGTTGGTTACCGTAGTAACACCAATGCTCTGGTGAAGCTAGATTAGTTAATGTTGTCTAAAACAAATAGGAATTATGTTTTTGTAAATTAAATACCAATAAATGCAAGTATTTTAAGTAATTGTTTGGGTCAACTTCAAATCATTTTGTTGTCTGGGTTTAACATAAGATCAGAGGTGGACATTTACTTGAGTAAAAGTACTTTTCAGAGTAACTCTGACTTCACAATTTTTGGAATGTCCCTACTTAAGACCAAATTGATCAGGTAAAGGGAGTTCATATCTTAAAAGTAACCATATAATACAGTATAAAACAATTAGAAAAAGTAATGGAAATATCAATCATGGTCACGGGTAAGATGTGAACTCCTTTTATCTGATCAATTGATCAAGTAGGGACTTCTCAAAAATTGTGAACTCAGAGTTACTCAGAAAAGTACTTTCACTCAGTATTTGTCCACATCTGCATAAGATATCCAACTGATGAGCCCACAATAGCAATAGGAAAATCAGGAGAGGTAATTACGCTGCCATAATCCCGTTGAAAATCGGAGACCTTAACTGCTACCGAGGCTCGTCTAGACGTCTACAAGTGCCTCTCTGCACACCCTGGAGGAGATGGAAGACACTACGATCTTCAGAATGTTTACAACACGCTTCAATCAAATATACAAGACACACATGTACATCCTAGTTTCATAATTGAAAACAGCTGCCATGGAGGCAAGCAGCACAAGTAGGCCTACTGAAAAACAAATTTGGCCACTGATCAAAGAATCAAATACATTTTGATGGAGAAAAGATGTTAAATATACATTAAAAATTGTCTTTAAAATTATTTTGCTCAGAGGGAGATCTCAATTATATGTACTTCATTAAGAAACGTTATAGTGTTTTGCTTTTAAATTGGCGTTTTATTGGATTTTCCAGCAACTTAGGCTTCATGTCTGCAAAACTATAAAGATTACATCACAAATGTAGCTAAATGGGTGGTTAAAAAGCAACTTGTTTATTCAGTGTGTGTAGACTGTGCCATACTTCTGCTAGTACAATGTCAGAAGATAAAACAGGCCCAGAATGTTGTAACCTACAAGAAACTGCTTATTTAAATTTTTTAGCTCCATAAGAAAAGTTACTGTTAGGAGGAGGATAAAAGAGGCAAGGAGCTGGTTAGCATTATCTACAGTACATTGGATTTGTTTGTGTATATTTGGATAAACGTGACGTAAAATTAAAAGTAATGACTCACAGAATATTGGTCGGTCTGTAACATTATGACCTAGGTAGGTTGTCTAGCTCTTGATTGACTTGGTGAGAATGTTTTGACCTATTTTACCATTACTGATGCAATAAAAAGCGAATGCTACACTGGACGTCACTGGATGCTATTCTAGCTGATACCAGGCATTGTCATCGGGGGATTGCAGGCACTCGGCTCGATGTAGCATCGGTACTAGAGTGAGCAGAGCCATATGGTGTTGGTCCTGCAGAGGCACTCATTTCCCCGGGCTCCATCAGCAAAGCCATTGGCTGATGGCTAAGTTTGTTTATCCTTGCCAACCTGATTCAAGCAGAGTTTCTGCCTGATTCTTGCAAACATCCTTTTTCGGAATTTAGTCCTGATCTCAGTCGAATCGAATCACTGTAGGGCAACTCAATGTCTTTTAAATGGGATAAAGGCTGCATGCTAGAACCAGGTATAAAAAGGGTGTATTCTCTATAGTGCGGTGGCAACCCTAGTGGCACTCCTACCCATGGTTACTGACCAATCCAAAGACGAAACAGCCTGTCCATGCTCATGGTAATAAGACTCCCAAACTAAGGTCAGGGTCAACTCCATTTCCATTCAGGAAGTCAAGATAAATCCACGTCCCAGGCCACACTGTAAGTCTCTCACAGCAGTTTCAGATTCTGTCGTCCACAGCTATGTGCCATTCCCCCAGCCAAACTCAATCAGCACCTTAGATAGACACCTGATATCCCCAGCCTTCACGGTTGATTGGCCAGGCAGAGGCCAGCCTGCTACCCGATCTTGATGTCACATCGACGGGGTGATTGAGAGTGAAGAGCTCCTGGTATTTCTGAAGCGTGTGTTGACTGCCTCCTGTTGCTGGATGTTTACAATCTTGCACCTGGGTCGAAAGAGCAAACGTTTGGCTGGAGTTCGGTAGGAGGTGGGTGGGGTGAGTGGGGTTGGGTTTAGGTGGTGTTTCTTGGAAACTTACCCTAACCCTAACCCATAAAAATCCATGAATTCATGAGCTTGTTGGAGTAGCACATTAGTGGCGGCTGTAGGGGTGGCGCTCAGTAGGGGCGGCAGTGGCTCAGTGGGTCAAGTAGGTTGTCTAGCAACCGGAAGGTTGGTGGTTCGATCCCCGGATCCTCCTGACCAAGCGTCGATGTGTCCATGAGCAAGACACCTAACCTTAGTTGCTCCGGACGAGCTGGCTGGCGCCTTGCATGGCTAACACTGCCATCGGTGTATGAATGTGTGAATGAATGGGTAAGTTTGAGGTAATGTAAAGTGCTTTGGTGGCCATAGTTGGTCAGAAAAATGTGCTATATAAACGTCCATTTACCATTTTAGCTGAAAGACTGTAGCGGCTGTTGCCAATACGTAGTAGGGTCTGGGACATGAACAGGGTTCAAAATTAGCGCCATTTACCAGCCAAATGCTGGTAAAATGTGTAGGGGGCTGGTAAATTTTCTTCACTCACTAGTCAAAAAAACATTAGTAATCTATTGAGTGGCTGGTAAAATCTGAACATTCACTAGCCGTTTGGCTGGTGGATAAAAAATTATTTTTGAACCTTGGACATGAAGACCAGAGGCTGAGATGGAGGTCAATGTAGAACCACGGTCCCATGAAGGACTAAGCCTGATGAGCTCACAAATGTTGTGTTTGCTTCCTTCTGGCTCTGCCCACATTTGTTCCGCTCCGTTACCACAGGGCTTTCTCAAACAGGTGTGGGCGAATGCTGAGCAAAGCAAATCTGTGATCCTTTTGTTTTGGGGGGCTCCGCTGGGATGACCAACTAAAAGCCCCCAGTTTGGTTCCAAAGCCTGAGCGTTTGAGTGATTGGAGAGGGGCGGGGGGGTGGGGTGGTGTGGAGAGGGGCCACACCTGCACACGGACCGCCATCAGCCCTGTCACAACAATCACAAACGCCCTTGCCCTGGCCTGACCTCTAACGGTCCCCTCATGGAGCTCCTAACCCTGTGTGACCCCTACCACGGCCATCTGTTATGGAGGGCTGGGGGGAGCTTGTGGAACACCGCCGGGAGAACTTAATGAAGTGGCGTGGTCGTGTGCAGGGCCTGCAGCATGAACGCTGTGATGGGAGCAGAGTTTTAACGGAGAGTCTGTGAACACGCCTGGACACAGGAGGAGCACATCGTGGGGACAACCAGACCACGTGTGTGTGTGTATGTGCGTGCGTGTGTGTGGGGGGGGGGTGGTCCATTTAATACTATTGTCAGTGAGCGTGTTGTTTGTGAAGTGATGTGGTGTTCACCCTTAAATCCATCACCCCCCTCCTGGAGTGGGGGGGACAGACACTCGATCCCCACCTCCACCCCCACACTCAATCCCCCCAATGAATCGCTTTGCTCTCACCTTTGACCTCTCATTCCGGGCTATTTATATGAGCCCCGGCGTACTTGACCCTGCCTGCCGAGGATGTACGTCTAGGGGAGACGGGGCTGGGGTTTTGGAGCTTCTTTGGTCGCGGAGATCAGCCAGAGTTTGTGCAGGCTTTTGATCCAGCCCAGCTAGGATTCTAACACACCTGTTTTAGATAATTGCAAGGGCTTGGAACTAACACTGATGCATGCTATCGAAACAGAGTCAATCCAGAACAGCAAAACATAACGTTTGAACTTGGACTAATACAGTGAGTCTACTAATCAAATGATGGCAATGACTTGCTGCTGGGCTGGGACAAAAACCTGCACACAGGGTGGATCTACTGTACATGATCAGAGTTTGCTATTCTTGGACTGCAATATTTCCTTAAAGCGATTATGATGGGACAGTATCAACTATCTAATATTGTCTCACTTTTGCACATTTCCACAAATCAAACGGACCACAGGCAATGTCAAGCGGTTCAAGCAAATCAAAGTGCCCACAGGTGCCAAGAAGTCCTTGCCCTTACCGGGAACCGACATAAATTGCAGGAAGCTCATGGAGTAAAGCTATTAGACTATTACAATGTTGTGTTCCTTCCACTTCTCCTATTTATGGAAGGAGGGTAGAAAAAACATCCCAGAGGCAAAAAACTGCAAGCCAGGCACATGTGAGTGCTCGCAATAACAGCATGTTCAGTGTTTCAGTCAGGAAGGGGACAGTTTGAGAAGACGTTGCTGTACAGGCCCACGGCGGCCCGAAGGTTTGTGGCCGTTGGATGGAGGGTTTAGAGTGACTCGGTCAGGTTGGTCTGCCACGATGGACAATGAGGGGCACCGGCACGTTTGGAACACACACACCTACACACACTCTCACCCTCCTGGCACACTTTTACACACACTCTTACACATACACACACTTACGCACATCGTCAGACAAATACACAAACCTACACTCACACATACACACACACTCATACACACACACACACACACACACACACACACACACACCGTCAGACAAATACACACTCACACATACACAAACACACATACGGCAGCCCCCACACTGTCATGTCTACATGTGTGTCTTAGCTTGTTGCTCTCACCTGACCTCCTGACCTAATGACACAAGCAGTGTGTCAGAGCAGAGTTACCTGCTACAGAAAAAACACAGAGTTATTACACAACGCTGCTCCTCCATCCACAAGAGGTTTTACTCTGGCAGGAAACAGAACACCTGTTGGCCCCTCACACCAGATTACTGCACCCAGCAACCAGACGAAATATTGATTTTAAGATTTTCCTCCCTGGTGGACAAATCCCACTGAGATTAAAGAGATTTACCCCCCACCTAAAATACAGGCCACATAATGCTTCCCATCTTGTCATTGGGTGCCCCCCCGGCTGTGAGCAAATGACCATTTTCCCTAGTATCTCCATGATATTGGGGGGGTTAATCTGTGAGACACCACACGCACCTAATTAGCACTTAAAGGGGTTGTTGTAGTTTTCCCAATACAGTCGTAGAGGGCCATGCTTTCTTGTAGGGCAAAGTTCTTTCTCAACTATTTGACTTTTGTGACATTTTTATTTAACAAACACAGAATTCTACTCATTCATTCATTTGGAAATAAGGGCATGCACGTCTGCTCACACACACACACACACACACACACACACACACACACACACACACACACACACACACACACACACACACACACACACACACACACACACACACACACACACACACACACACACACACA
>JACXGM010016522.1:0-20384 GCA_016801145.1 Umbra pygmaea | reverse complement strand
TGGGGAGAAGGAAATGCCAAAATGCCTGAAGTCCAGTGTCAAGTACCCACAGTCAGTGATGGTCTGGGGTGCCATGTCAGCTGCTGGTGTTGATCCACTGTGTTTTATCAAGGGCAGGGTCAATGCAGCTAGCTATCAGGAGATTTTGGAGCATTTCATGCTTCCATCTGCTGAAAAGCTTCATGGAGATGAAGATTTCATTTTTTTCAGCAAGACCTGGCACCTGCTCACAGTGCCAACACCACTGGTAAATGGTTTGCTGACCATGGTATTACTGTGCTCAATTGGCCTGCCAACTCTCCTGACCTGAGAGAATCTGTGGGATATTGTGAAGAGGAAGTTGAGAGACGCAAGACCCAACACTCTGGATGAGCTTAAGGCCGCTATCGAAGCATTTTGGGCCTCCATCACACCTCAGCAGTGCCACAGGCTGATTGCCTCCATGCCACGCCGCATTGAAGCAGTCATTTCTGCAAAAGGATTCCCGACCAAGTATTGAGTGCATAACTGAACATAATTATTTGAAGGTTTACTTTTTCTTTCTTTTTTTGTATTACAAACACTTCTTTTATTGGTCAGATGAAATATTCTAATTCTCTGAGATAGGAATTTTGGGTTTTCATGAGCTGTATGCCAAAATCATCAGTATTAAAACAATAAATGACCTGAAATATTTCAGTTGGTGTGCAATGAATCTAAAATATATGAAAGTTTAATTTTTATCATTACATTATGGAAAATAATGAACTTTATCACAATATGCTAATTTCTTGAGAAGGACCTGTATATATGTATGTATACACTGGTCAGTTCGAAATAGTTGAATGCATTATATCATGCAGCATTACGCTTTAACACTGGAGCAAAATTTTCTTTCATTCTGAGTTTGTATCCAATGCCCCACACTCATGCAATGATATACAGAGAAAAAACAAGCTAAAGATTGTAGTACCTGTACGCCAATTTAAATATCTATTACACTACATTTTTACCATTATCTGTGAATGTATCTTTTAAAGTTATCCCATTTGATAATTGCATTTTCTTCCTAGGGTCAATATTAACAAAAATAAACAAGAATGCTTTATCACAGCTTAATCCATCTGGATCTGATCCCATTTCATCCTCTTATTTCAGTTGTCTGACCAGAGCTCGAAATACACGGCATCCCAAAAATGTCTGGGATGGTTCATAACCAACTTTGGGACATTTATCATAATGGTAAAACATATAAAGACGGAAGATCTGCAGTTGCAAAAATATGACTGTGACTTTTTGGAAAACGCTTTTTTGGAAAACGGAAAACAAAAGAAATGCAGGTTTAACATGCATGTCAGGACGTTTTACAAATAATTCACAATAATCGGATATTGACCATATGGTAATTGCAAGGTGATATAGGCTATGTAATTGTTTATGTTATGTAAATGTAAAATCTAAGAAAACCATTCCAATGTTGGTAAAATAGGCATATTATTAATAGCATGTGAATTACCCGGCTGTAGAGAAAGTAGCTCAAGAGAAAACGGTTGTATGAACTTCTTGACCTGAGATTAATAGACCTACATAATCTACTAATTCAAATGTACAAAATTGTTTTAGAACATGATATTGTTACATTTGAGGCTGTGGAATCTTGTGGCTGATAACAGCTCACAGCACTTCGTTGTGTAATTTTGTCGCGCTATTCCGGGTGGAATGTCAATGTGATGTGTGAGGGCTTTATTGAAGGGCATTTTCAGAGAACTTTGTTTGTTTGTTTTTTACTGACAGGTGATATAGTTCAGTCAGCATGACGTAATAATAATAGTGGACTAATATACTCACAAAAACAATCTAATTTAGACAAAGGTATATAGCTAAATATTTTTTTATTCTGAAGTTCTGTAAAAGTTTTTTTTTGTTTTGTTTTAATGTGATTGACGCTTCTGAATTTCTGTTAAGTACTTACTAAAAATAATTTTGCTTGCCCAATTTTTCAGTTCTTTATTTGTTAAAAAAGTTTGAAATATCCAATAAATTTTAATCTACTTCATGATTGTGTCCCACTTGTTGTTGATTCTTCACAAACAATTACAGTTTTATATCTTTATGTTTGAAGCCTGAAATGTGGCAAAAGTTTGAAAAGTTAAAGGGTGCCGAATACTTTCACAAGGCACTGTAGCTAAATATTTTTTATTCTGAAGTTAGGCAATGGTAAAAAAACTGTAATGTTTTTTGTTTTGTTTTAATGTGTTTGACGCTTCTGAATTTCTGTTAAGTACTTACTATTTGTTACAAATACAATGTTTCTCTTGTGAACTTGCCCCTTTAATTTAAATATATTTTAGCTGTTTTTGGTCCTTAAGAAAATGTTAATCATGTGAAATTATTCAAAACTTATTAGAATCAATTTTCACAAATGCGTGATTGTTCACTGTTCCCCAAAATACTAATTGGAATGTATACTGTGTGTGTGTGTGTATCTGTTTTGCACATTTTGTTTTGTGATTTCACCAGAACGAATAGCTCCGTCTCCGCAACGGATTGAAGCGCGCGTCCATGTGAAGACTGTGCGAGCCACAAGGCAACACTGTATCAGCGTAATTTTTAGCAGAGCTGTTTTATTTATTTGTAGCCTATTGGTAAATCTGTGGCGCAAATATGTTTTAAAACGTGGTGGGGACAATATCGGCCCTTGCAAAAAGTGGTGGGGACATATGCATTATGTGCGTTAATGTGATCGCCCCCTCTCGGTATTTCAGATGCCCCCTCATCAGCGCTCGGCTGGCGCCGACTCTGGCTAGCTATGCTATTAGCTGGCATTGTTGATGTTAGCATTGATAACAATGGGATTAGCCGATGGTAGTAGCTACTATTTAGCCGTGAATGTTCGGTATCTGCAGAGCTCCGAGATGTTAGTGCTGGGTCCAAAGCCACAGGAAGTGAAGTACTCTACTCCAGTGTTTCTCAAATGGGGGTACGTGTACCCCTAGGGGTACTTTGGAGTAATACAGGGGGTACATGACATTTTAGCAAAAATACAAATAAAAATAAATATCCTAAAATAATTATTAAAATAATTATAAAAAATTACAATAAAGTTGATTGTAAATTATGCCATGCAAAGCTGTCATAACACACCACAAATAAGATGCATAGCCACCTGAGATCAAAGCACCCGGCAGCAGCTTCATCCTACTCAGACAGCACCCAGCAGTCAATGGCTAGTTTCTTGGGTATACGTAAGTTGGATGCTAGGCGCAGTGAGCAAATCACTATGCTAATTAATGTGATGATAGGGAAGGATATGCTCCTTAGCTATCATCTAAATGAGAAGAAATATCCCAGCCTGGCAAAGTTAGCGATCTCCTACTTGAGTGTGCCTGTGACTTTGGTGCCTTCCGAGTGGGTGTTCTCCACGGCTGGACTATTTGTTAATAGGTTGCGCTCGCGTCTCCTCCCAGATCATGTTGACATGCTAATTTATTTTAACAAGAATATGACGTATGCCAAAGCATTAGGCTATGAATAGTTACATTGATTGAAACTATTGTTTTTTTAAATAGGCTGTATATGGTAACAAGGCAGGTTCACATAAAATCATTATGACATGTATTTATTTAATTTTTCGATCTAACAAGCATCTGGTTTGGCGATGCAGAAACGGACTGTTGTGCTTTCCTTACAATTAACATAGGCCTACTATGTAAAAAACAACATGTTACTTGTTCAATTAATAAACAGTTTGTTTGATGACAAATCGCTAAAGATGAAATTGGCCTCCCGGTCTGTCACTGTGAGAACTTGCGTTTGTTTTCGTTTTTTATCCTCTGATTTTCGAACGATTATCGATGTTTGCTCCTCGATTGTCCAATGGCATTTTTGGCAGAAATTCACATCCCTAGTCAGGGCATACTTGGCACGGATCAGGGGGTACTTGGAGGGCCAGTAGGGGGCACTTTTCCCTCTGGTGTAAAGATCATTCCCAATGCCCCACGGCAGTAATGGGGACATCTGCCCTGCGTAGGGTGCCGTCTTTTGGATGAGACGTTAAAACGGGTGTCCTGACTTTTTGTGGTCACTAAAGATCCCATGGCACTATTCGTAAGAGTAGGGATGTTAACCCCAGTGTCCTGGACAAATTTCAAATCTGGCCCTCATACCATAATGGCAACCTAATCATATCTATCTCTCAATTGGCTCATTCATTCCCCTCTCCCCCTCCTCTCCCTCCCAGGCTGTTGCTGCAAATGAGAAAGTGTTCTCAGTCAACTTGCCTGGTAAAATAATGGTTAAAGTAAAATTAAAATAAAAGTACTTGGCTTAAAAATGCAATTGAAAGGGAGTACAATATTGAAAAAAGTTGGAGAAACACTGCTCTAGTCTAGCAAAGGCTCACAGTGTTAGCACAGATCCCCAGCTAGTCGAGAGGTAAGCTAACTCAGTTGCTAGCTCAGGTACACTGGTGTACAGTACAGCTTAGATGCAAGGTTGTGGCTAATTAGCTGAGTTAGGTAGCTGGAAGCCATTAATAGCTGGCTGATTTGCTGTAGAAATCCTGTGAATTGAGGCAGAAGGGTAGTGCGGTATATTATATTGCAATGGAAGGGCGATACCCTGTGCAAGCTTTCCGACGTGGCTATATGCTGTATCCTTGCGATGATGGTAGCAGCTAAGAGGCTAGCTGATGTCTGTCGGGGGTCTGGAATATAGCAAAAATAGAGATAATCAAGGACAAATAGGGTGAAGTAGGCAACTGGAGTGTGAGTGGAAATTGTTTTGTGAAAAATAGTAGTAGAGATGCACACGGTTAAAGACGAAAGACAAAAACAGACTATATACACAGGATGTCATAATGACAAAACTATCTTCAAACTGGCAGTTAATCAGGAAGCCAGCAGAGGTGTTACACCCGTTGGCCATTCAATCGTATGGAGAAATAAATCACTTAAAAATGGCAATTAAATAAAAACCAAACTATCAATGCCATTGCGCACTGCACTATAATTGGACACATAAGGTCCAACTGAAAAAACAGCTTGCAGTATGGCGCCCCTGAACGAGTTCCAAATTTGGGTAAAATAATAGTAATACTATTAATAAAACTTCAGATTTCAATATATGAATGCACTTTGTACAATCAAAATAATAATGTCTAGAAATCCATTATGTTTATAATTCAAAAAGTAGTCCCACTAGGTGTAATGTTGTGTGTTCCATCCAGAGAATAGCTTCTGAAGAAATGTTGCTAGCATGTACACACACAAAAGAACTTCATAATTATTTTTCATGCTCATGATATATCATAAATTATCATAATATTTCAAAGAGATGTTATTAATTCTCATAGCTGATAGATCCTTCAGATGCTAGTTATGCCCAGGATATACTGTATTATAAAGCTGTATTGAATGCACAAAACAGGTTATACAGCTGTTATGAATGATCATGATAAAAGAATTAACATTGTATCATGTATAACAGTATGTTTTAAGTAGCCCCAAACTCAAAGTGTTAGGAATGTTCATAACAGGTTTCAATGGAGGAAATGTACCACGAGGAGGGCTTGATGAACACACTATATCTGTCACATCGACTGGGGAGGCAGCGCATGAAGATGTTTGTTGCTATACATCTCTAAATTCTTCATCGTAATTACAGGAAAGAAACTAATTGGACGTTTTTGAACTTGGCTGTGATCAATCTATAATGGTCCAGATGACTGCACGGAGGGAAAATAAGGAGGGGGGGGGGCTGGGTGGTGGGGGAGAAAAAAGGAAAATAAATGCCAGCATTTGAGGAGAAATTATTAGATGACCTTACTGCACAGTGATTTATGGATGCAGTAGTCAAGCAATTACAGTAGGTGATACACCTTTGAAATTTCAAACCATGGAAATTAACTTTGCCTCCTCCTACCAAGTGAGAGAGTAGCAGTGAACTTGGCAAGGACATTCTAAAACATTAGGTGACTCTCTTTCACACTCTCTCCCTTTAATTTTCTCTGTTTCTGTCTCTCCTTTCAAAGCTATTGGTGGAATATGGATATTTTAAGTGGTTAATAACTTTACAAAATCTGAAAGCCGGCGATGGTCTTTCTTTTTGACAAAAAATATCACAGACAGAAAGTAGGAAGTGAAAATGATGAAATAACCAATTTTTCAATAACATAAGACATCATCCTGCATAAAACAACAATTTTTGGAGTTGAATTTAGCTTGGTTTTAAAAACGTATAGAAATCTAGAAATGAGTGTAGCATTTTGATGTTGACTTGATTGTATGGCCCCCAAACATTGCACACTGCTCCAAGACCCCTGGGGGCTTGACAATAAGCAATAAAAATAATTATTCATTATAGATAACATGCTTTTACATGTAAAAAACATAAAAAAATATATATGTTCTTTAGATTTTTGGGATAAATATTGAATACAACATAAAATTCAATGACCCAGGATGATGGAATCCATTCATCCATGTTGTAGCCATGGGTCTGCTGAGTCCAGAACCATAAGGCACTTCACTGTAGGTCAAAGTATGACCTTTCTCGAGGCCAAAAAGTCAACTGTGCGCCAAGCGGACCTAAGACCCCTTAGACCTGTAAGGGTTAAAAGACTTTACTGGCATAGGAAATATTTGTTTACCATATATTTGTCACAAAAAAAAATTAAATGTATAAAATCTACATTATAATACATAACTACATTACAAAATACAATAATTCAAACAAACAATACACAAGGCCTTTTCAGTGATAGAAATATGCTAGTTAGTAAATGAGCAAATAGATGGATACTGGTTAGGTTCACAAGATTTGTGCTGCACTGAGTGCCCTTTCTTCCTGGCAACAGGTCACAAATCTTGTTGCTTTTTTTGCATGGTGATATATTTTCATAAAAATGTATTGGGGTTTTATCGTTTGCTTTTGTCTCGAATAATTTTTGTGTAGATGAGCTCCTGGAAATGTGTCTAACAGGGTCAATTTGGAGGTTGGGCAGCCTGTTTCTACCTCATCTTGTGTGCAGTGTGCACACTATTCTTTAGTCTCAAACTCTCATTGGTTGTGCATTGAGAATTAAAGGGCAAAAGTCATTGCCTCGCTCCATCCTTTCTGATCTGCTCTCTCTCTTTCCCTCCCTCTCACTCCTTATCTGCAATCATCCCTCATTCTTTGAGCTTCAGAACAACTATTAGTAAGTAATGATATACTGTCATTTATTTTGTGTTGACAGTTCTGTCAACATTTCAGTAATGACGTTACCCTGTAGTTTAAGATAAAGTAGACTCCATGTGCCCAAAACATTATTATCTACCACTATTTGTTTTTACTCTAGGGCCCTGCTAGATACCGGAATATTCTAAATTCAGATATCATTGAATATATATTGCATATTTTTGCTTCATATGCTCATTTTTCTAAACAATTAAATGTTCAACTGGAACATTTTGATATTTCCAAGATGGAGGCATCGATTCAACATGCATTTGAAGATAATCTCCTTAAAAGACCCTGATTATTATCCAAGGTTACGAAAAATGCTTCAAATTAACTTCAGGCATAACACTTAAACATTCGGTAGACTTCTATTTCTACGCTGTTACAGAAAGTGTTAGAGTTTGTTATAATTCTAGACATTGGGTGAGAGCCAAATGCCCCCCATGCCCTGTATAGTGAATACAACCAGGATTCTGGCCAAGTGTAGTGCACTAGATACATGTAGGTAAGAAGACAGTTAAGGACACCACCCAGTCTCTGTTCCTATTTTGTGCTTTCCGAGGAAGGGTTCATGATGGCTGGGGGGGTGGGAGGGGAGTTAGAGTTCATGGCTGAACAATACTGTTCACAACCCACATTCACAAATCAAACATTCTTCTCAAGGGAGCATGCATACATGCAAAAATTAGTTTCATAAAGCAAACACAAATAACATAAGGATATAAAGATATTATAGAGCCACAAGTTGAAATGTCCTAGATTTTGAAAAGAAGTATGATACACTTTTACATTTTTCTGGTACAAAGATGGACGTCAGGCATTTACACTTTCAGTAAGTTTTATTGAATTAAAATATGCTACTTTATTTTGTTATAGATAATCAACTGCATTGTTCCCTTCTGAAATGGGTAGTCAACTCTGGTATGAAATCATTTTTCACTGGAACATAAGGAGTGATCTGGTTTATCTGGCCAAATCAACTTATTTAAAAAAATTAATTGATTTTCAGGTGAGTCAATAAAAAACTCTCACACTGTTGTTTTGCTAAGCTTTCAATATCTGATATCAGGCCGAGTTGCATTGCTCATTATATCATCTCACGCTGTCACTTTACCAATTGGCAGATTGTTTTGTTCTTGTGTTTATTAATGTGAAATATTTTCATGCCAAACAGAATTAGAAGGAGTTTTCCTTTGCACTAGAGCATTAGCATGTGTAGGGTAAAAACTTTATTGTATCCTAAAACCCAAGGAGCACTGTCTTTAGAAAATGTAGGCCCTAAACCCTAAGGCAGGACGTCCACTGGACACGTCAGATTTTAGTGCACGTTACTTTTCACCGGATATATGCGTCCGCATAGTGTGGAGTTGACGCACATTTGCTTCCGCAAGGCAAGACTGTTACAATCGTTTTGTGCTACTTGTTCTATTGGGAACTCCAACTTCCGGTTGTACAAAGGCACAAGTTGGATAATTTGAACGTATGCGACACACAGAGCGCACCGCATTGCAAGCCTGCAAGGCAAACGGATCTTTGCAGATTGCTCCATTGACAATGAATGACTACCGGCGCAACGCAACTCATTCAACGTGTCCAGTGGACATCCCGTCTTGGGGCCCTCTCTTGCACCCGGCGCAACGCAGTGCAAAGTCTGAACGCAAGTGTCTTTGCTAGTTTAAGACCGACGCAGTTGTCAATTTCCCATCAGGCACCCGCAGTGTTTAAAAGGTCTAACAGGGAGGTGTGTTCAGGATAATTCTGGGTGTATTGCTATCTTGAGGCTTCAGAAAGTGATCGCGCCATTGACCAACAAAAACCTGGTCTAAAGTCAATGGCGCAGCACGTCATAGTTTTTTTAAAAGCAAATTAGTCAAATGCACCTATGACATAGTCACAGCACGTGCACACTACGCTTGTTGCACACACACAGGTAAGCACAGGAGCAAACAAACATACAAAAGATTACAAATAAAATATTAAGGTGCAAATCCACCGTCATAATAGCAATGTGCGAAAGGTACAAACGGGCCTGGCTCTTAAAGAAGAAGAAGAAGACGTTTTATTTATATAGCGCCTTTCCATAGCTCAAGGCCGCTTTACATTATACATTACAAAACACCCAGACACTCAGACATACATTACAGTCACATGGATACAAATAATCACATCATACAAAATGCATGTTAAATAGATATGTTTTTAACTGGGTCTTGAATATAGCCATGGATGAGGTATTACGTAGTGTGAGAGGTAGCGGGATTCATAATTTAGGAGCATTAACACTAAATGACCTTCCACCTACAGTAGACAACTTATATGTAGTCAGCTTATCTAAGGGAATGGGAGATGAACCTCTGATTGGTTTATTGCATGTTACACCCAAAACACACCCATGAATTAATGAAGACACTTAGTACAACCCTTTTAGACCATGCGCCCGGGGCATGGACCCTTTTATCCGCTGTCAAACTAGCAAAAGTAGATTTGGACACGCCCAAAATGTGGCGTGTCCAATGCGCTAAGATCGTTCAAATAGGGCCCTAATGCTAATGTTAACCCTAACATAGGATCACCGTATCACAAATCTGAATATGATTAGTTTATCACAAAACTCAATTCAATCATATGATCAAACACATGAATATTATCAGCATATCATGGAAGTTAATAAGATCACCATATGATAAACCTCAATATGATCAGCCGATAAAAGCACTCAATAGGATCACCTCAATATTTTCAGTGTTGGTACCAAATGGTACCAAATAACTTTTTGTTGGTGTGTGAATGTGTGTCTCCAGTCTGCATTATATAGACTATGCCAGCATTGGCAAAAATGTACAGTATAATGATATGCTGTTTTTGTTTTGTTTTCATCACTGATTATTTGATTGATTCAAGATTGGGTGAATAGTAATGGGAAATATTGGAAGGGCTTAGGTTTAGAATTACCTTTTCAGGCTGTTCTATGCAGGAAAGGTACAGCGTATCTTAACAATGATGCAACTGACGGAATGTTGTGTTTCAGCCCTGTATATCAGCCCTTCCATTAAGAAAATTTGCCGTCTGACATTTTCTCATATAATGTTCAGTTCTTGAATTTTTAATTCCATTTTCCATTACCATTGACACAACAACCAATTTTATTACATTGTTTTTCTCCTTGTTTTGTTAAGGAAATTGTCAGTTTGTCACATCCAGAATGGATGAGTATTTTAAATATGGAATATAATCCAATGGATTATCCAGCTGCCAATCCAACTGCCATTACGCAGTTTCGCCTACTTGGCTTTGTGTCAGACATTGGGCTACTCAAACTTAATTAATAAACTACAATAAGATTAGCTTTACTTTTGTAAAATGTGGACGGCAGCCAATCATTTTACCAGCTTTTCAAGTATTGTATCCACTAAATGCCGACTATGGCCAGCTAGAGGAAGCCCTGGCATACGTGTGTATCTGTGTTTCTGCATACAGTATGTGTTTCGAACCTAAAAGCAGTTTACAAGGCATGAAGCCAGGAATCAGCTGGGATGGTTGTGATGTGGTCTGATTGGCTGATTGCACAGCTCTTCAGTCTGAGCATTATGTCAACTTCTCTCTCATCAGGCTGCTGCTGATGCTTGTTCAGGTCTGCAATGTCAGCATCACAACGCACACACACACACTCAGCAAAAAACACATTCACTAACACACACACACAACCACTCACATACATACAGGTCTCTAAATGTACATTTTCCATGTGAAGCAATGCTACAAAGTAAAAAAATGTAGCCACACAGAAATTTAGAAGCACAATTCAATTGTTAAGGTAACATTTTAGTCTTGAATGCTGACAATAATTCACAACAATTATGGACAACAGAGAGTTGAAAACATAATATAAATGTCTATTGCAGGCTTCTCCATACTATTATTACATTTTAATGCTTTTAATTAGGCACATTTTTCTTTCCCCTGCAACACTTTCTCAGGTTTTTTATTGTACATGAGAAGTACTGCTCTATATTTTCTTTCAAAAAGACATGTCAAATAAGGGTTAATAATGTTGCCCTAAATATTTGTTTTGATATATTCTGAAATGTTCATCACACGTGCTTTCCATGGTGCTGAAGGAGCAAGACACACGTGAGGATATAAGTTGAAAACAAATGGTGTTTATTTAAAAAAACACTGTATAAAGAACAACTGCCTTGATCATCTAATAATGATACACACACATTGGAAAACTGGACATTACATCAACAACCGAAGGGTTACAAACACTTACACTGGACTTATATACAGCATTAATGAATGAAGGATATGTACCTGGGAAGTAATCAAGAACAACAATAGGTCAAAAATAACATGTGATCATGGCATGTTACTGGAGAAGCGGGAACATAACATATACACAATGCACACAGGGTAGAAACCTAAACAAGACACACAGGGGAGCAACTCAAAATGAACCTATTACAAGGGAAAATACAGAACATGTATGATCCCCTTAGGGGGGAACTGTGAAAATGTAGAATTTTTCCTAATTCCATTTACTTTTTCCTGGCTTATGAATCTTTATTCTAGGATTCCACGTACTCGTATAAAAAATCACTGGCAATCTGTTACTATTGGGCCTAGGTGTCACTAGGCGCTCTGTGGGATTAGAAAATCCTTCAACACAGTGTACGGAACTGAAAAAAAAGATACAGTAAATCAGAATCAAAGGGAGCATCAATCATTTCCTTTATTTGTTCACTGTCCAAGGTCTGAAGTAGCTGAATCAATGAGTTTATATGACATCACAAATAAATGAAAGAGACTGAAAGGGTTGCGCAAATGGGCAGTTTCTTCCATTCTTCTTTGCAGGACCATTCAAACTCCATCAGGTTGGATGGGGAGTGTCGGTGCACAACCATTTTCTGATTTCACCACAGATGTTCAATGGGGTTTAAGTCTGGGCTCTGGCTGGGCCACTCAAGGACATTCCCAGAGTTGTCTTGTCGGCAGCTCCTCAACTCTTTGGACAGATCGGTGGGATGGTGAGGTGAGCGCACATGGTTCATCCAACCACATGTCACAAAGCGGCCGATTCTTTTCGCACTGCTCATCCAAACCGGATTGTCTTTATTTTAAGGTGAACATGTCACACATACTTTCCCCCACCTTAAACCAAAATCACACGATAGCTGAATATCAACATTATTGTGCGCATTGTTTTGAAATGTTCAATTCACGTTAGGCACAACTACTACAAATGTTCTTAAGCTATATTGACACTTTGCTAGGAACTTCTAGGAATATGGGATGAAAAGTCTTTATCATGGGTTTGTTAGTCATCTAGTAATGGAAATACAACTTGATGAATAGTTAGCTTTTCTCCAGAGTTTGAGTGACAAATATTTTTGTTGCCTTGCCTACTTTAGTTAGATAAATGCAAATTAACTAATTCATTAAATCCTAATTGTTATACCATTAATATACTGTATGTGTTGATATGTTAAACATGTATAAATACCTATATAAAGTGTTAAATATTATTTTCCAAATGCTTTGGCTTTACATGCCATTTTCCAATTATAAATAAGTAGGCTTTTGCATAAACATAATCAGTCTATTGTATACAGCTCATATGAGCACAGTTGCTCGTGTCAACTAGAGGAAAATAGACTTGGTTTCTAATTTTGCAGGCTAGGACACAATTTTTTGCTGATTTTCTTCCCTTCCCAATTCTCTCTTTAATACTGCCTTGTTGGCTACTCCGCAACTCCTTGTACAGATTTGTGGGATGATGAGGGGCGCACACATGGTTCACCCAACCACATGTCGCCCGAGCCGGCGAATCTTTTGCACTGTTCACCCAACATGGAAGCCTTCAGTCAGATCATGCGTGACTGTCCTGGCATGCAGCGACTTAGCCCACTATGCCACACGGACCCCCGATGCTATGACACTGTTGAGGTGTTACAATCGCAGCCTTTCGTTTATTCCCATGCATTCTATCTGCAGCGCTTACGCGAGTATGCAAGTTGTGTGAAATGACCTTTACCCTCATTTTGACCATCAGCTGTGCAGTCAGATCATGCCAGTCCTTTTACACTGGCAGCCAACGGTAAACTTACAATAAAAAAATGGAAGGAATGTCACAGGGCTGTGGTGAAGGAACAGTAAATTATATTCATCCCTTCTCAACTGTGGACTCTCTCCTTGGTTCAGGTAATGTAGGTTTTTATTGCATTGCTTCATTGAAGAAAGGTGTTGTTGTCCTGGTATGACTACAGCATAATTTGTTCTATTCCACTATAAGTCTATAAGTTAAACATTTTTGTATGTGTTCTCTTCTACTATACCATTAGATTAAAAGTTGTCTTTAGTATTTTTTTATCTGTATACTATAACAGAATGACATTTAATAACCATTGATGTGTTTTGCAAACAATAAATACAAGCCACAGAATCAATGACCAGGGATGTGTGTTGCAAACAACAAATATAAGTCACAGTATGCATCTGTGTACCTGGATGGACTATATCTATAGCAAACATGCTAAAAAACAAGGAAATTCTAAGCATTTTGTTTACTATTTTGATAGCATTTTGTTTTAAAGCAAGTATCAGTTTAGGTATCATTAACATATGGGTATTGTTATGAGGACTCATATAAGGTATCAGTATTGGTTCAGACCCATATGATATCCAATCCTACCTGTATGTGTGTTTTGTGAAAATAAGAGTAGTAGCTAACTGCTTCAAACTGGTATTGCATGACTCGTTCCTCTATTTATTTTACATATCTCTTTCTCACCGTCTCTCTCTCTCTTTGACTCTCATCGTTTTTGTTAATCAGAGCCATGCTGCAAAAACCATCAACTGGAATCTTGGGAAAGCCACGTTTTGAGAGTTGCAACATCCAATTAGTGTGTTTAATCAGTACATCTCCTAGCAGAGCAGAGAGATGGGTTAGCTGGCCCATTCTCACAAGCCGCTGTGATTTAATTGCTGCAGTATATTCTTTTTGTCTTTTCATTATAACTTCAAAAGGAAATTGTGGTATTGTTTATGAGATTTTGACATGAGTGGGGATGATGGCGTAAATGTCTTGAAACACAATTGGAACAATAACATAACAATATGTCTTCATTTTAGTATTCTCTTTGGTATCTGTCTCGTAGCTAAGTGTTTCATGTTGTGGTTATATAAGTAGGCAATAATCAAAAAGATAATAGTCTGGCTGAGATCAGTGCTGCATTTGTTCCAAGTCTATATGTGTGTGCGTTTGTGTGGGTCTGCAATGAGACAACCATATCATTCTAGTGAAAATAACAATAATGAAAATATTATTATTAATAATATTAATCTTGTAAAGACAAAGAAATGCCCAGGAAGTTGTAAACTGTCAAGCCCGTCCCTCTTGATCAGTCCTACATTGGATTAATATGTTCATCCAAAGTTTTCCTGTAGATTCTGACACCTTGATGGGATCAATAACATTTTAGAAATGGAAATAGTAACCCTCACCCCATGACCCTAATCCCCAACATGCTCACCCCATGACCCTAATCCCCAACATGCTCACCCCATGACCCTAATCCCCAACACGCTCACCCCATGACCCTAATCCCCAACATGCATGAAGGATGGTGAAGCTCCTCCAGACAGATGAAGGCAAAATGCTAAAGCAATCCTTTCTGCAGGTTTGTGATGTATCTTTGATACAAAAACATCACTGCTAGAAAGAGCCTACTGAGAGAATCTGTAGGGACTTGTACAATACGAGAAGTAGTATCAAATGAAATTAACATTTTATCAAAGTTAAGACCTAAACCCATTTCCTACGTGGTGATGAAATGAAATTGCTGAAACTAGAATAAAACAAATTACAATAAGAGCAAACAATAATAATAATAACTAGATTTTAAGTTTAGAAGTGAATTTAAAGCTTTTTGGGATAAGTTGGTGCATTTATGTATTTGTAATGTTGAATCTAAAAGGTTTGGAGTAGGTGGAGTAACTGGGTGCAGTAGGTGGAGTGTGTGGAATTAATGGGGGGAGTAGGTGGAGTGTGTGGAATTAATGGATGGAGTAGGTGGATTGTGTGGAATTACTGGGTGGAGTGGGTGAAGTGGGTGGAGTAACTTGGTGGAGTGTGGAGGAACTGCGTGGAGTGAGTGGACTAACTGGGTGGAATAAGTAGGTGTAACTGGGTAGAGTGGTAAGAGTGGCTAGAGTAACTGGATGAAGTGGATGGAGTAACTGTGTAAAGTACGTGGAGTAACTGCGTGGAGTAGGTGGACTAACTGGCTAGAGTGGGTCGAGTAACCGTTTGGAGTAGGGGGAGTAACTAGGTAAAATGTGTGCAGTTGAAGTGGGTTTAATAACGGGTTGGGGTGGGTGAAGTTTGTGGAGAAGCTGGGTAGAGTGGGTGGAGTAACTTGATAAACCGTGTTGAGTGGGTGGAGTAACTGGGTGGAGTAATATGGTAAGAGTGTTTGGAGTGGGTGAAGTAACTGGGTAGAGTGGATGGAGTACCTGGGTGGAGTGGATGAAGTGGGTGGAGTAACTTGGTGGAGTGTGTGGAGGAACTGAGTGAAGCAGTTGAAGTGGGTGGAATAACTGGGTGGAGTGGGTGGAGGAACAGTGTGGAGTGAAAGGAGTAACTGGTTAGAGTTGGAGGAGTAACTGGGATGAATGGTTGGAGTAACTGTTTTCAGGTAAATTAAAATAATTAAGCAAATTGTGGAGGAACACTCCAGACCCCTACACAGTTCCAAGTCATTGTACCGGTCATGTTTCTGACATGGCAGTCTTAAAAAACACAGTTAGAGCGTTCAATCATTCCCAAATCAAAAATGTTGCAGAGATGTCACCGAAGGGTTTTGGAAAACCTATGGTGGCTGAATTGGGAATTACCAAACGTGATGAGATGGTGTTTTTTGTGACTGTCATGTCGGAAAAATGACCGGCACAAAGATTTTGAGCTTTTTAGGGGTCTGTTGTGTTCCTTTATGTTGTGATTCTTCTCTAACAAAGTAGGTTTGGTCTCTAATTTGAACTGTTCAGGAGATACTGTAAGGATAACGTGTTACTGTCAATATGCTAATTGTGGTAATTTAAATACTCATCATTGATTAAAGTTAAATAAAATTAAGTTGCAGCAGCCTAAACATTTTAGACTGTTTGTTTTGTATCACTATCTTTTATTTTATTTTACCTTTATTTTACCAGGTAACCTGATTGAGAACAACTTCTTATTTGCGATCGCAAACTTGACAAGACAAGGTGCAAGGCAACATGGAGTTACACATAAAGTTACACAAAGTAAAAATATGTTTAGGAGATACTGAAAGTCTCAGGAGTTACTTAACATAGTTATGCAAATTGCAGTAAATGACACACTCATAATTGATTAACATATCAGTGTGTTAAGTTGCATTAGCTAAACGTCTCAAACAACGTTGGTTTCGTCTCTTTACCTTGATCGGTTCAAAATGTACAGTTTTGGATTAATGCTAATTATACATATTGTGGTTATTAACATACTCATAATTGTTTAAAGTTTAGAGATTAGAGATTAGGACAACTAAAGATGAGGACTAGGCCATGGGATGGGGTTTGGTTCCACCTTGTGGCCAGGACTGTTATATCACTTTCTACAAATCATATTGGCCTTCATTTACACCACTAATCATGTTCACCAGCTGTTTCCTGTTTTCGCCTTAGTGTTTGCATAAGTGTTCCTTTCTGTTGTGTGTTATTGTTCCCATGTGTTGTGTGAGGAAGAAACTTTAAACATATTACCAACAGTTTCTTCACTCCGTACTGTATTGTATCGCAGGTATTTATGTGAGCAATGTAGATCCAGGCGTACGCTCTGTATTAGCCATGGTGCCTATGCAACGTATTGCATAGTAGGACATTATATTCATTGTGCAGATCCGTTTTCATTGTTTTATCAGCTCCTCTAAGAAAAACACTACCTCAGTGTTTGTGTATCCCGTCGCCTAAATTAAACATGACGACAGAGAAAGTCCTGCATTCTGCCTCCTTTCAACATGGCGCATTACAGAATAGTTTAATAGATACTATTTCAGTGTTAATTAACGCTAGTTGTGCAAACAAATGATAATGTCACAATGGGGGTTTAAGAATTCTGGTGGAGTCCTGTGAAAGTTAATGACGTTCACTAAAAGCAAATATTTTTTATTTATTTTTATATGTAAAAAATTTGAATAAGAGCAACCTGGCCATAAACATTTGAACGTTCTGAAGTGTGACTGGTTGTTATGGTAACTAATGTCAGTGTTACTTTTTTTGGAATAAGCTCTTGCTGTTGTGATTCCAGTAACAATGGTGCTTCTCAGCAGCAGAATTAGTAGGAGCACAATCATCCCGTCACCTTACCCACTCTACAGCAGCATCGCTCAATAAGTAGGAGTGGATTGCAGAAGAATTTAAATAATTGAAAGGAATTATAAGATATTTTAAAAAAGATGAATACAACTCAAGCCGGACCAGTCTACACATTTTAAAGTTCTTAAACAGTGTAGTAGGAGTCGAAGGCTAAACAAGCATAAAGATAAACTATGACAACTATTTAAACCTATTCATATTATTGTTATTGTCTTTACCCAAATAACAGCAGATCCAATATACTATAGTATAAACTAATAACTAAAATAACATTGAATATTTTAAATGAAATACTGTAGATAGTATGTATTAATGTATTAAAGCACTGTTTTATCATTATTTAACCAGACAAGTTAACTAAGAAGCCATTGTTATTTACAGCAAAAACATGGGTGCAAATAAGGTCACCTGTCTCGCTAACTGTCTTCACTATTTAGAACCGTACATTCCTGGAGGGTAGAGTCAAGCCCTGTTCATTTATGAAGGGGTGTAGTCTAGCCCTGTTCCTTTATGAAGGGGAGTAGTCTAGCCCTGTTCCTTTATGAAGGGGAGGAGTCTAGCCCTGTTCCTTTATGAAGGGGAGTAGTCTAGCCCTGTTCCTTTATGAAGGGGAGGAGTCTAGCCCTGTTCATTTATGAAGGGGAGGAGTCTAGCCCTGTTCATTTATGAAGGGGAGGAGTCTAGCCCTGTTCATTTATGAAGGGGAGGAGTCTAGCCCTGTTCATTTATGAAGGGGAGGAGTCTAGCCCTGTTCATTTATGAAGGGGATGATTCCAGCCCATACATTTCTGCTCCTTGTTCTCTTAATGTTTTCACCTAACACGTATGGCAAACTAAGCCGTGAGGTTGATCCATCACAGCAGACTTCCCCTGAGTTGACTAAGCCCAGAAAGAGCACGAGTCAGATGATAGACGATATGGACTAGCCGTTTTCACACATTGACCGCTGTCAGAATGCAGGGATTAAATAGTACTTTATTTTTTATATTCCTTTGTTGTGATGTACACTAATAAGACTAGAAGGTCATCAGATGGAGGTGATTGAGCAAATAATAGGAAGGAGGTGATCGGATGGAGGTGATGGAGCAGATCATAGGACGGGGGGGTGATCTGATGGAGGTAATAGTGCAGAAGATAGGATGGAGGTGATCAGGCGTAGGTGATGGAGCAGTAATAGGATGGAGGTCATCAGATGGATGTGTTTAGATGCACAGTAAAAACATTGTTAATTTAACACCCTAAGTGTTAAATTAACACTCATCAGTGTGTATATAGGTCCACTGGACCTATATAAACACTGAAAGTGTTAATTTAACACTGACTTTTTTCATGTGTGGAAGTGATGGAACAGATGATATGACAGATGTAATGGATGGAGGTAAAGGAGCAGATGTCAGGAAGGAGGTGATTGGATGGAGGTAAAGGAGCAGATGTCAGGACGGAGGTGATTGGATGGAGGTAAAGGAGCAGATGTCAGGACGGAGGTGATTGGATGGAGGTAAAGGAGCAGATGTCAGGACGGAGGTGATTGGATGGAGGTAAAGGAGCAGATGATTGGCTGGAGGTCATTGGATGGAGAAAAGTAAAGACAGGAGGAGGGTGGGTATAGGATGGTGCATTAAGGGGGAACCAGTGAAGCCCTCATAATCTCCTTCCCTCTGTTTCTTTGGCCTCCATCTATAAATGGCATTTTAATCCCTTTAATTATGGATCCTCTCTACAATTAACTCAAATTAAATTACTTAGCAAACCTCAGAAGACGTTATGAAGGAACTAAGAAGAGAATGTTCGCCTTCTGCCAAGGATTTAACCTCACTTTGATGAATATGTTCCAAATGGCACTCTCTACACTATCTAGTGCCCTACATCTAAACAGGGTATGATCAACAGAAGTGCACTGCCAAGGGAACAGAAAACCATTTGGAATTTAGCCCAAGTGTAAGAAAGTTACATCCACATATGTACCCCCACATCCACCCAAACCCCACATGGTATTAAACTATTTAGATTGCCTAAAAGCCTGTACCCGATCACCAGCCATTCCTATCACCCCTCTATCCCCGCCTCCCCAGCCCTGCTCCCAGCTCCATTCTGGGGGTTGCTGAGATTAGAGGAGAAGTGCAGGAGGCGGAGAAGCCCACTGTCTGGAGGCGATGTGACGCTTAAATAATCTCTGGTGAAATCCCTCAGTTCATAGAAGGCCTCTGGAAAGTGGCGCTGCAGTGGCTACGATTGGCTGGCTAGCTGCTGGCTGGCTTGTTCCACATGGTGAGGAGGAGAGGTAAGAGAGGAATCAGAGAGCAAAAAAGAGAGTGAGAGATGTTGTCGAAACTGGAGTACAACGGGAGAGAGAGACAGGTGCAGAGGGATGTAGCACAGAGCAGGGTAGGATGTGCATGTTGGGTGGTGTTATATAAGTGGTCATCTATTGGCTGATCCAGAGACAGAACCTGTAGCTAAGAATACAGAGGAGGAGTCTGGTTTTCAAGGGCGGAGTCAGTTTTTCAAGACACTGAATAACTGAGTTATTTAAACTGGCATAGGAATTTGCCTATTGGTTTATACTAGTGCCACTTGCCCTACGTTACTTTTTTGAGGAACCCAACATGTGCAGACGTTATGTCTATGTAGTAGCATAGCACAACCATTTGAGCGCGAGAGAGAGAGCGACACGAGAGAGAGAGAGAGCGCGAGAGAGAGAGTGCGAGAGAGAGAGCGCGAGAGAGAGAGTGCGAGAGAGAGAGCGCGAGAGAGAGAGCGAACGCGAGAGAGAGAGCGCGAGAGAGAGA
>JACXGM010016521.1:0-20413 GCA_016801145.1 Umbra pygmaea | reverse complement strand
GAACATCTAGACAGGCTGGGAATTTGGAATCAGATAGAATTTCAACTTTTTTTAAGTTTGAAAGTCCGGAAATAGTTTGTGATAGTTGTAGTGATAGTTTGTAAACAATGCAGTTTGCGGTAAAGTTAGATTGAGTTTGATCGTTTTCACATAACACATGGATTATACCAACAAAAACAATGCTCCATTTCATTGCTGGGACCATTTGGATGACAAATCAAAGAAAGATAGCTGACTGTACGTACATATTGTTTTGTCAGACATGGATGTATTAGCTCAAGGAATGGTTTGTTTACAATGCACTTACAACACATTATTACGTGGCTTTTTATTCTTGTCAGCTATGTAAATCTGATATTTTAGCTAGATTTCTGTGGTTCTAAGCTATCTTTACATGTCAGACATGTATACGCAGAGTACAATCTGAATTTGTGAGTAGTGATACTAATGCATTTTTTTATCCATTTTCTTTTTGGGCCAAAACGTCCCGGCGGCAGGGTGTTTAGATGTTCATGGCAACAGGCATTACTCACCAGAGTTGCTTTATAATCTGTCGAGTTGGGTCTGAGTTATTGCATGGCAACAACTAACAAACCTTAACTAGCAGGTATGCCTCTTTCCTATAAGAAATAATTACGGGACATTCAAAACCTGCTAAAATGGCTTTTTAAACTGCTGAAGACAAATAAGCCATAGCAAATGCTGACAAATGTCTCTACCAAGCCTATCTTCTAGAAGAGGGTAATCTGCTAATTGTCGTGTTCGTCATCAGAGCAGACAGATCGACACAGTGACTTTCCCTGAGTACAGGATCAAAATTAGCACAGCAGAGGTCACATAACAGACGATTTGCAGGCTGGCACATCGATAACAAAGAGGTCAACATTTCTGTCAATATACTGTATGCCTAGAATGTGAAATGCTGTCACGGGATGCTCTTAAATCCAGAATGAACGGAAATACATGATTCAATCCTCAGAGTATGATAAATAAACACCAATTCACAGACGTGAAATGATCAGTTTGCAATATCACAACACTGAATTCATACACTGAATTTAAGTGAAAAAGGCACACTAAAAACAGGAGATTTATATGTAACATGATTCATTTTAAACCAAAATGGTGGACCATTTCCAAATAGGACAAATGTGTCGTAGCAGAGTGGAATGCCAATGGCGCGGTCGCATTTACGGCAGAGCTAAACTTTAAACGCAGCATGTGGCCCAAGAGTTCTGTCACCATTTTGAATATTATACATTCAATGTTCTCACACTCAATGTTCTACTAACATTTATTAAAAAAGTCAAAAAAATAAAAATGTAAGGAAGAAAACAAGAAGAGCAACATAAAAGACAGCCTCTTTCTCCAGTTTCCTGGGGAGAGTCATGTCAGTGACTGTAAAGGGCCTTTATCTACATTGAACTAAAGATCTCCATGGATACCAAACAGCCAAGAGCCTTTGTTGCTAAATGAAATGGTACAATGTTCCATCTCAGCCTACTCCATCAGGCTGCCTCGTTTAACACAAAAGCAAGTCCAAAACATTCCACAATTCACTCCATCAGGAAAGAGTAGCACAGACATTTTTACAAGTACTAAATGTGTTGAAGCATTTTCAGTGAAAGGGTTCAAATAGTCAGATATTTGTTGTATAAAACACTGTATAAAATAAACAATAAGCTTTATCCTCTTAAATGTAATATACAGCAACTCGTTTTCACTTAGGGGTGTGCTCACTTTTGTTACTAGCAGTTTAGACCTTAATGGCTGTGTGTTGAGTTATTTTGAGGGGACAGCAAATTTACACTGTTATACAAGCTGTACACTCACTACTTCACATTGTAGCAAAGTGTCATTTCATCAGTGTTGTCACATGAAATGTTATCATCAAATATTTACAAAAATGTGATTTACAAAAAAACTGTTGTGAGATATATAAAAAATGTCTGCTAAATGATACATATTATATATTGTATTTATAAGAGATGGTCAACATTTCTATTTACATAATTTAGCAGACATATTTATCCTAAAAGATGTACAGTAAGTTTGTGGAGAACCTCATTGTAGTAATGTATATGGTCTAAATATGGTATTACACAGATCATTTCAGAATTACAGAATTAGTGATTCCATCTATAGCCTCAAGAGAAATTTGGCCCTTCCCAGAAAGCTCTCAGTTTTCTACAGGGGCACCATCCAGAGTACACTGACAGGATAAATCACTGTCTGGAGTGCCTGGGAACTCAAAGACGGCTGACCGCATGTCTCTGCAGAGATTCCGTCGCTTAGCTGAACATATCGTCAGATCCCCTCCGCCCTCCCTGGGAAACACCTACAACACCAAGTGACACAGGAAGGCAAAGAACACCATTGCCGATGCGAGCTACCCGAGCCACTCAGGTACACCAGACACCACCAGTTCAAAAGCATCCTGTTAAGAAAAACCACACTGCGTAACAGCTTCTTCCCACAGACCATCAGGCTGTGAAATGTCATGAACTACTAACATGGGCTTACAAGCAGTCATGGACATTACACTTTTTTAGAAACATCATGGAAAAATCCACTCTCACAGTGAATTACACAATTGCCATGCTACAGTATCTTTGACTACCTCTAGTCTGAATGGACTGTTAAACTCAACGTAATATCTACCTATCCTTGTGGAGCCTCCCCATACATACATTACTATGATCTGGAATACAAGACAGATAATGTACCTGTCCAAAAAAATAATTACATAAATGCACATGTACTGTACCTATGTACAGTATAGACATATAGTCACTAGTGATAATTTAACAGCAACTTCCGCACATTACAATTCTGATTGGTACACTGAGTTACACCAATATGTAATCAATCAGAAACCACAGTATGTTCAGAGGTATTGTGTACATGTACAGACTTTATATAGGCATCTAATTACCCCTACCCTTAAATCGTATTACCGTATGTTATTATTTTTAAAACAATAATAAATCATTTTAGTCTTTATTATTATTGCAACTGCATTGCTGAGCCATGGCACAAGATTTTCACTTTACATCGAATTACATCTGTCTCCTGTGCATGAGACAAATAAACTTGAATCTTAAACAGCATTTGGGCCATGTTGAACAGCTGTTGAGTTTCGGTCAAGGTTGCTTGGAGAAAAACAGTCCTCCGCGCCAAGGTACACAAACAGCACTTTGAAACAGTTTCAACTCATATACACTCACCTAAAGGATATTAGGAACACCATACTAATACTGTGTTTGACCCCCTTTCGCCTTCAGAACTGCCTTAATTCTACGTGGCATTGATTCAACAAGGTGCTGAAAGCATTCTGTAGAATTGTTGGTCCATATTGATAGGATAGCATCTTGCAGTTGATGGAGATTTGTGGGATGCACATCCAGGACACGAAGCTCCCGTTCCACCACATCCCAAAGATGCTCTATTGGGTTGAGATCTGGTGACTGTGGGGGCCATTTTAGTACAGTGAACTCATTGTCATGTTCAAGAAACCAATCTGAATTGATTCGAGCTTTGTGACATGGTGAATTATCTTGCTGAAAGTAGCCATCAGAGGATGGGTACATGGTGGCCATAAAGGGATGGACATGGTCAGAACCAATGTTCAGGTATGCCGTGGCATTTAAACGATGCCCAATTGGCACTAAGGGGCCTAAAGTGTGCCAAGAAAACACCCCCTACATCATTACACCACCACCACCAGCCTGCACAGTTGTAACAAGGCATGATGGATCCATGTTCTCATTCTGTTTACGCCAAATTCTGACTCTACCATCTGAATGTCTCAACAGAAATCGAGACTCATCAGACCAGGCAACATTTTTCCAGTCTTCAACTGTCCAATTTTGGTTTGCTCTTGCAAATTGTAGCCTCTTTTTCCTATTTGTAGTGGACATGAGTGGTACCCAGTGGGGTCTTCTGCTATTGTAGCCCATCCGCCTCAAGGTTATGCGTGTTGTGGTTTCACAAATGCTTTGCTGCATACCTTGGTTGTAACGAGTGGTTATTTCAGTCAAACTTGCTCTTCTATAAGCTCAAAGCAGTCGGCCCATTCTCCTCTGACCTCTAGCATCAACAAGGCATTTTTGCACACAGGACGGCCGCATACTGGATGTTTTTCCATTTTCACACCATTCTTTGTAAACCATAGAAATGTTTGTATGTGAAAATCCCAGTAACAGAGCAGATTGTGAAATACTCAGACTGGCCCGTCTGGCACCAACAACCATGCCACGCTCAAAATTGCTTAAATCACCTTTCTTTCCCATTCTGACATTCAGTTTGGAGTTCAGGAGATTGTCTTGACCAGTACCACACCCCTAAATGCATTGAAGCAACTGCCATGTGATTGGTTGAGTAGATAATTGCATTAATTAGAAATATATTCATTTCACTGCATAAAATTTCTCCTCAGTAGATAATATCACTGAAGTCAGTGTTAGTAGAAAAAGAGCATTACAAGTGTGGATATAATACAAGATGGATGTTTAGGATGGGGAATGCAGTCCCCTTAAAAATGAAACTTCTTGGCAAAACAGAAGAATAAAAGCATATTGGCGAGATGAGCATTTGAGGACACACATGAAACTTCAACTCCCATGTAGCAGCTGAGGGCATGTTAGCTACATAGACACACAGTGTCATTGCATTGAAAAGGTTTTGAAAAAGAAAGTGTGGCTAATGTTGCGTGGCAGGGTAGATCTCTCTATTTATTAATACCTGTATTAATGTGAAAAGGCCTCGATCACACAGCTTGCCAGAGAAAATTTTGCTTTATCTATCCCATGACCCTTCTCACCCAGAGCACGGTCAAGTGGGATAGACGCCTGCCCTATAACGAGATAAGAACTCCCACACACTCCCTCAACCAATGTCCATTCTCCTGAGCTAGGAGAAGAGAGTTTTGTGTAAGATTATTATCCTATAAACCCCCTGACTAGCTCAGATATAATTGCGGAAGTCTTTACAATATTAGCTTAATGCAATGCATTAATTAAAGACTAACACTTGGTTTGTACACTTTTACAGGCCATGGTATTTGAATAAACTTATATTACTGCCCATGGTTCAGACAAGTAAAATTATTGCCAAATTCAAATATATGTTGACGTTATATCTGACCGGAATTTAATTTGATGCTGAGAGGAACAAATAAATCTGTTCCCTCACCCAACCACTGACTAATGCAAAAATCTTGCAAGCTTTAATAGGAAATGAACATCAAACATACACGGTGTTTCACAAGGCATTAGATTTATTAACTATTCAAAATGTATAATTGTCACCACTCCTTTAACACAATTAATAACAACCATTTGTAATAACACACAACATTAATAATGATCTTCCAATGTTACAAGTTTAAGCAATCGTTAGCTTTCTCTAGGTGTATGTTATCACCAAAAAACAAACAAACAGACCTTACAAACCAAAACAGTTATATTCATATTGTGACCATAATAATGAACCCAAATCAAAAACGACTAGAAAATAAAACTCAACGTCAGAGCTTCTACTCTCCCTGTATAGACTTAAAACTTACTATGAGAGCTTCCTTACTCTCTGTTTTAAAACAGCCGAGACCTGCGATAGGGTGCAAATACTTTGCGTGATCGTCTAACAGGCACCAATGCTTCTGATTAGACATAGAATAATTCAATAATGTCTAACCCTATAATTAGGTGTGAGTAAATGCATCAATTAATTATTTAAAGGACGGGACACTTTCGCCCAGATTAACAACAGGTTCAATAAGCACCTTTTCGTTGCGACAGGGACGACTACAACCGTAAACAGAATCTGTTCATCAGTAGAAAACACCCCATTCACAGCTGGTCGTCTGCTGGGTTTTACGCCAGACAGGTTGTGATTCAGCTCTAGATGGCGGCTTTGGTACCAAATTTAATAATTCTGTAATACTGCGCAATTCCAAAATCCCTGATCTGGTGATTCCAAATTTGATAAATGTAATTAAGAATACATCAGAATTTTGCACACCACTAAGATATCATTATCTAACTGTTGAATGAGATACATTTCCAATTAGTTCAGAGACAGGAAACTAGAGAATTGTCTGCATTTGTAATCCCGTACCAATTTCCTGATAATTCAAATCACAGTTTCCTCTCGCTGGAATTAAGTAATCACTGATTTGAAGGCCCTTTTTATATTCTTTCCTGAACCCAAAAACCCCTGCTTACTCTATCATAAACCTTCCTAGTTTGGGATTGGGTTTTAGCAACTTAAAGACCACCCCGTGTAGACCCCAGACCAACATTCCTGTGTATTCTAGATAAACCTACTGAGAGAATAAGAGAGATAGGGTCTCAGCTGTCCAAACCCTCTCCCAAACACCAGCAAAATGATCAAATAATTAACCCTAATATGTATTAATCAATCACTATTTTAGAATCGCTAAACAAATCTCAAATACCTTGGGGATAACTCTTAACAATCAATCATTACACTTAAACTTACACTTCTATTAAATAAAAATAAATGGCATTGAAAATATTTACCAAATGCTCCACTGACCTTTCTAGTTTATACTAAATTGTAAACACAATACTAACTTCAAAATCCAATTATCCATGTTTAACCAATATTCCTAAACATTTCAAAGATACAATTTATTTGGTTCATATTGCCTTTATACATTCAATGTATATAACCATTATTTAATACATCCAAAACACATTATCAAATATTACTATTTATCCCTCAAACATTTCCAGTGGCAAACAGAAAAACCCAGTGCTTCAAACCTGCTTGATTTATGAGGGGCTTATCTCAAAGAAGTCCTGATTACACTTCACAGGCTGAGGGTAAGAATGGCCTGTGTCCCCTTATATTCCATAACAATGTCCTGATACTTTAGATCTTATAGTTGCTTTAATAAATTATTCCAATCTTGCTCTGTAGTAGGGGCCCTTGTAAGGCTGTTTTAAATGCCTCATGGATAGATTGCTTTTTCATAGGCTGTGTTATTTCCTGCTGGACCACTGTTGTGATCAAATCCAAGGCCCCCTGCTGGACTTCCAGCAGACTACTAAAATGAAGAGTGAAATTGCTAGCCTGGTTCCTCTTCTTCCTGGATTTGAACATCACTTTCTCCTGGGCTCCTCGTGGATCCACAATAGGCTGGCTATTATGACCGAGATACACTTTCATTAAGCGGCATTCAAAAAGAGCTAATTAGGCTTCTAGGTTTAGGTTTCTAGGTCTTGCTTTCTTCATAGATTCTTGCCTTCCAGTGAGATTACCTAGCTCCTATGATTCTCTCTCTTTCTTCTGCTTTAGGATTTATGGATGCACTTAACAAGCGCTATCCATATCAATGATTTACACCGCTTTGTAAAACACTTTGCATTGATCGACTGATTGAATCGAGAGCAAATTTCATGTGCTCCTGACTGATGGTAAAATGTCGTCAAACTTTTAACTTCGCCAGAATCCCTACAGAAGAGAATCTATACAGAGCATTTTAGAATGACAAAATGAATGGTTCTATCTGCATCATCTGGGCCATGTTGAATAGATGTTGAGATTCTGTCAAGGTTGCTTGGAGAAAGACAGTCCCCCGCGCCAAGCAACACAAACAGCACTTTGAAGCGACAGAGCCCTCTAAACCGTTTCAACATGGCGCAGCATGCTAACTCTTCACTTCATAGTAAAACAAAACAAACAATGTTACCCTTGGCTCCTGAGAAGCAAAGTATTGCTCAAGTCACTCTGTGGACACATCATTCAGAGCTGTAAGGCCAGAAAGGCTAATTCCTCTAAACTACTCTCTCCAAGGCATAACCCTTAACCAGTGTAGATAATGGAGGTAAAGTTCTGAATTGTTATCAAGTTCCAGGATCAACTACAGAATGCCTCCAGCTGAAGTACCTTAAAACCTATCCTTCAAGTATAATTTATAGAAAATAAAGTGCAGTCTATATATAACTGGACGGTAAAACACATTTTTTTGTTTTATCTAAAAGTTCTCAAGCAGGACAATGACAATGTTGGTGAAAAGAAGGATCCTATGGAGGATATGTAGATGGATGAATGGACAGTGAGAGTTCTTCTGTGTTACAAGTGACTCACCAACATGAATCCAATTGAGCTTGCCTTTCACAAGCCAAAGACAGGACTGAAGGCAAAATGCCCAGTAACAAACAGGAGTGGAAGATGGCTGCAGTACAGGACTGTCAGAGCATCTTCAGAGAAGATACCAAGCATCTACAGATGTCTACAGGTCGTATATTTCATGAAATACATAATGAACTATAATAAAAACTGCTTTACAAATGCAATAAATTATTATTATTCAATGTGACTGTTTATTTGTCCACTTACTTCTGGTCTCTTGAAATGGGGGCAAGGTAATTATATTTTAAAACATGTAAAGAGCAGTCATTCATACACCGTTCATACTTGCATCCAGGGCTGTTTCTAGCATCGGGGCTCACATGTTCGCCTGGCAACACTATATTATGCCGGCAAAACAAACTCTGTTTTTTTCCTTTCAGAATAATAGCGCTCATTTTAATTCATTGCAATAATCAATCATTGTGAATTAATTACAAAGCTAGTGAATTGTAACCAAATGCTATTTAATTGTGTGTAAAGAAACAATAAGAGTATGTGATGATATAGATATTTAACATGTTTTTCAATAACAATGTTTCATTACAAACAGTAAAAAAATATGTTGTACACAGAATTTCATTGAATATATTGTCTGTGTCTCATGTGAAAACACAATTACATTTGAAAAACATTCACTAGAGAGTCTGCTTTATCCAAAAATAGACCGATTTTAGCAACACATGAACATAGACCCACTAACGGTGTATGCACTGAATTAACAATGATTATTGTAATGAATTCGCCTTTGGCTAAGCCCCGCCCCCCTTAGTTACTGTCGCTATGTCCGACAACTTTATCTGGGCTCTGCATTGGTATCAACGTGGCTTATGCTGTGACAGCTCTTCCTGCTAACATTTTATCAACCTTTTATAAACCAGCAAATAAAGTGTCTGATAGAAGTAGGCAAAAGGGGCTGCAATATGCGTTCAAAGGCTATATTCAAGACATAAAGGTGAAACGCAAGGAACAACAAGGCATCCAAATAGAGGCAAAAGCATACCGGTCACACAGTCAAATAATGAACCACCGCATATCCTACTAATCGAGACGGATGCTGGGACTAACAATATTAAGGAGCAACACTGTTCATGCAACGCTGGGTAGGTCTCTATTCACTTCTATAATCGTTATTACAAAGCAAACGGACTACGCCAGTATTTGTATTTATTAGCAGCGTGTGCTAGCGTATCAACAACTGGTATGCTAGGTAACGTTAATGTTAGCTGACACTCTCGGTTTTGGGAAGGGAAAAAACGCACACCCCCCTTCAATCTCTCTGGGAAACACATATCTGTGTTAGACAGGCCCCAGGCACAACGTTTAACCATATTTTTTTATTAAAAGTACGACGGTAATAGCCTGCCGAGACCAAAAATATGAGATGCCTGTGTTAAAGTCAATGGAGCGCTGTGAAAAAGTGTCGGACCTCTGTGGGAGCTCATTCTTGGCTGTGCTGTGATTGGTCAATCTACATTCTAGGGTGTGGCTTAGCCAAAGGCGAATTACAAGCGCTATTATTTTGAAAGGTAAAATCTGAGTTTGTGTTGCTGACTTTCCGGCATAATATATAGTGTTGCCAGACAAACGTGTCAGCCCCGGTGCAGGAAATGGCCCTGCTTGCATCTACACATCAACCTCTTACTCATCATTTCATTTCAAATCCAATGTGCTGGAGTACAGAATCTAATCAACAATACATGGGTCACTCCTTAGAAATGTAAGGCCTGCACTGTATTAGGAAGGACAAGTCTGCTGTCATCTAGCATAAACCACAGCATTTTTAACACCCAGAGGACAATACATGTAATAATCTATAACAGGCATCTCAGAGAGACTCAAATGACTAGGAATTCTGAACATTCTTCAGTGAACAGTCAGTCAGTCCTTCAGTGTGATTATTCACTTTTCAAAGTTCTCAGGGTGCTGGCGTCAAGTGGCAGATAACCAGGCTGGCTCAGCAGATACAAACCAAAGCCTGACTGGAATCAAGTCTGCCATTCATTGGCTCCCAGACTCTTCTACAATGTCAGGTCTCTTAAAAGAATAGCACAAACACCCCGCAGTCACTGTCCCGGCTCCAGAGGGGATAGACCATGCCTTTCAAAACCTGAGGTAATCCTAAATTCAGGATGGCACGTTTGTAAGATTAGCAAAAAAGCCATGAAATAACAATGTTAGCTTGTTTTAACTCATTTCAGTACCACTGCATTTAGTCCTTTTGAGCCTGTAACAGCACAGCGTTCTTCATAACAGTTGATGAGGTGGGAAAACACACTGTAGTGGTTCAGAGATCATTCATCCATGCAGAATCTCTCCAGATTCTCCGGTGCCTCCAAATCCTTGGTACAAACATTGCAAAAGCTTTCTTCTGTCATCAGCGAGCTATTTTAGAATGGATCTTGAGGAATGCTTAGAATTTTTGTCCTGCTGGAAAATCTAACCACAAGCAAGTAGCATCATCGCAGAAGAACAATGCATTTTTTTATTGCCTTTTTTGCCATCTTTACACAGCAGTCCAATATTAATTTGTCAGGGCACTGTACCTTCCAAAATGGCTTGTGCCCAGCTTCTTAAAGTCTTAAGTATTTTTATCCTAGCTCTAAAAGTGAGACTGTCTTTTTAACAAGGCAACGCAGCTGCAGTACTGACGTACTGTAGAGGAAGAATATTCTCGCCTGACAATGGCTCAGCCAATCAAATAACCTGAAGTGCGTTAAATAAAATATGTCCATCTTAGTGTGCTCATGCGAATCAGATGAGTGCACAGGGACTCTTCCCTGTGTGTCAGTCTCAATCATGTTCATCCGAGTTCAGATGGTGTTCTGCTATAGTCAACAACACTAGCAATATCTCAGCTGCCTTGTAAATACACTTCTGCTCTATGGATTAATAATGAATGGGTCCATCTTAATCAATGGTAAATGTGCACTAAGGAAAGCCCCCCCTCAACCACCGTCCCCCAGTAGTAAAACAGTACCCTTTATTTGCCACGTCTACAGCCAGTAGATTGACAGCTCCCTAATCTCTACTCTGAAGGTGATGGTAAAGGAAAGGTCACCTCATAATGAACACAGTTACATCCAAGCAACGTGATCACTGGGAATTGGTAGTTATCCATGACAACAATAAAATAAACGTTCTGCTCTTTGGGGATAGTGCCGGGGCATCTGGGTAGCCTTGAGTTCAGAGCATCTAACCAGTGATCAAATGGTTGCCAAATCGTATACCCTGGCATACAAAAAATACCCTGGTCTGTCACTGAGCAAAGCCGTTAACCCCAATTGCTCCCAGGTCTTTGCTGAAAATAACAATGTGTTCTTCGTCATATCTACCAGGTGAAAAAACAGAAAAAAAAATCAATAGTTCTTGCAAAGCGTTTTTGAATAACACAATTGTTTGTATTCAAGGATGCACACTTTGAAGAATACTTCCTGGTATAATCCTCTACTGGAACACCGTTTAAGGTGTTAGCATGTCCTCTTAATTCCAAAGACTGTAAAAACAAACCTGGTGTTTTAATCACTGTACGTTTTATGTTTTAATCTGCTTAAGATAAGCAGAGTAAGGAGTTTAAAAGACAAATGTCAAAGTGGGCCTACTGACAATCAGCTTACAAGAGTCTTCATGTAAACATTCTCTGTAATAGAGAAATCACAAGACCATTAGGCTACAGTAGAAGATGCCATTCAAAAAGCATGCGCCAGAACATTTTAGACAAATTAGATATTTGACATTGAAATCGACATTTCTTCTAAAGGCTTTTCTTTTGCCTTTCTTTGAATAAATATAATATACATTTAGTTCTGGAAATTATTTGGAAAATAATTGCATAATGACAATTTTCATAATTTTGGCTCTGTAGGTGGCACCACCACAACGAAACTGAAATGAAACATCCAAGATGCAATTGAAGCGCAGACTTTCAACTTTAATTCAAGAGGTTGAACAAAAATATTGTAAGAAATATTTAGGAATTGCAACCATTTTCATACACAGCCCACTTATTTCAGGGGCTCAAATGTAATTGGACAAATTAACACAATCATAAATTTAAATGTTCATTTTTTTATACTTTTTCAAGAATCCTTTGCAGGCAATGACTGGTTGAAGTCTGGAACGCAGGGACATCACCAAACGCTTGGTTTCCTCCTTTGTAATGCTTTGTCTTTACTGCAGCTGTCTTCAGTTGTTTGTTCATGGGTCTTTCTACCTTAAGTTGTCTTCAAAAAGTGTAATGCATGCTTGATCAGGCTGAGATCATGTGATTGACCATTGCAGAATATTCCACTTATTTGCCCTAAACTCCTGTGTTGCTTTCACAGTATATTTTGGGTAATTTTCCATCTGTAAGTTGAAGCGCCAACCAATCAACATTGCTGAATTAGGCTGAATCTGAGCGGACAATATATCCCTATAAACTTCACAATTCATCCAGCTGCTTCTATGCCATGACACTTGCTCTTTTACAGATGTACACTTTATTTTATTTTACCTTTATTTTACCAGGCAAGTTGACTGAGAACACTTTCTCATTTGCAGCAACGGTCTGGGGAGAAACGGAGAAAGGGAAATGAATGAGCCAATTGGGAGATAGGGATGAGCCAAGATGGTATGAGGGCCAGATTGGAAATTTGTCCAGGACACCGGGGTTACACCCCTACTCTTACGAATAGTGTCATGGGATCTTTAGTGACCATAGAGAGTCAGGACACCCATTTAACATCCCATCCGAAAAATGGCACCCTAAGCAGGGCAGATGTCCCCGTCTCTGCCCTGGGGCACTGGGAATGATCTTTAGACCAGAGGTCAAGATTGCCCCATACTGGCTCTCCAACACTACTTCCAACAGCACTGGTCTCCCATCCAGGGGCTAACCAAGCCAGACCCTGCTTAGCTTTAAAAGCAGTGCAATACAGGGCTCTATGCTGCTGGCAGATGATGGCGTATGTTTTGGAACATGAGCGGTTCCAAGTCTTCTCCATACTCTTTTCTTCTCATAATTCTGGTTAAGGTTGATCTTAGTTTCATCTGTCCAAAGATTGCTTTTCCAGAACTGCACTGGCTTTAATAAAATGTTGTCTGGCAAAGTCTAATCTGGCCTTTCTATTCTTGAGGCTTATGAATGGTTTGCACCTTGTGTTGAACCCTCTGTATTTGCTCACGTGAAGTCTTCGCTTCATTGCATACTTGGATAAGGATATGCCTACCTCCTGGAGAATGTTCTTCACTTGGCTTGATGTTGTGAAAGGGTTTTGCTTTACCATGGAAAGGATCCTACAATTATCCACCACTGTTGTCTTCTGTGGACATCCAGACCTTTTTGTGCTCACCAGTGCCTTTTTTTTATTTTCTCTGAATGTACCAAACTGTTGATTTTGCCAATGTTCCTGCCATCTCCCTGATGGATTTTCTTTTCCTTTTTTGCAGCCTAAAGACAGCCTGTTTTACTTGCATTGAGAGCTCCTTTGAGTGCATGTTTTGGGTTCACAAATAATTTGGGAATAGCCCACACCTGTCCAGGAAACCTTTGATTCAATTGTCCAATTACTTCTGGTCCCTTAAAAAATGGGGCACTACATATTAAATAGCTATAATTCCTAAACCATTCCTCCAATTTGGATGTGAATACTCTCAAATTAAAGCTGAGAGACTGCACTGTAAGCCCATATTCATTATGTAACTGTAATTTTGGTAAACTGACAAAATTATGAAAATTGTACCAAATATTTCTGGACCTAACTTCGTACAATATGGTGTAGGCTTGTCAAAACATAGGCAGATAGAGAGTTACTATTATGGTTGAAAGAAATTCACAAAGGCCACTTTACCCTAGAGATGCTGCATTGTAGTGTACATTGTAGTGTACATTGTAGTGTACATTGTAGTGTACATTGTAGTACATTGAGAGTTGATGAGTGGCTGTTACATAACGGTCCTCCATTTCACCTGAAGGCTACTGCAGCTGTAGCGCCTTAGACTCCACTTGTTTCCAAAACCACCCTGAAAGCAGATGTTTCACTGAACTGTATCGCATTAAATCACAAAGACCTGCAGAACTGAAATATGTATAGCACCCAGGCCACACACAACCACAACAACAACACCAACACCAGACCGAAGCTGGCTACCATGGTTGCATTTAAGCAAAAACAAAACAATCTTCTGAACATCACACAAACTACAGTAAAGGGGACATCCACCAAAACCACATCTAATGGAACAGTACACAAGTAATACACAACATAGGCTAGCCAGTCGATTGGTGATGTTTATTACGTAAGGACACAGATTACACTCTGTAATCCTTCTATAGTGTAATTTGTCTATTCCGGAACAAGTCACAAACCGTGCTCTTCCAATTCTCTCCTAAGAATATTGTCCTCCAAATACAAATCTGCCTATTCGAATAACAGGAACAGAAGAAAGGGGATTAAGTATCGCCAGCAGGTTAGACAGAGTGTCTTCCCTTCTTAAATAAATGCATCGTCTTTAAGGTTTTAAAGAAGTGAGAAGTCGTAAGGGTTTGTGTATACAGCATACTGTAAAACACTTTGATACACAGTTGGCTTGCTAAGCTGCAATGTTAGCGTCAGGAAGGAGAGACTACTATGAATTCAAACCAGGGCCATTAGGCTAGCCACTATTCGTTCAGTCAGTCATCTGGAATGAAAGGACAGAAAGCATCCTCCATTAGACAGAAACAGGTTGAACACCAATGAATGCCAATCCAAACCTAGTCAGTGAACAAGCATATATACGGTGCATATTGAAGGCATACTATGGTCTGGATACCATTATGTGTCCTCCCACTCCTCTCTCAGAATACAAACACTCCAACACTCCCACAGATTTCCTGCGCTTACGCAACTCTGCCAGATCTGCTGCCAAAAACCTTTCCTTTTCCCCCATCTGTCCCCAAACCAGCCACACCTCTCCATGAATGGGTGGGGGGGTATGTGACAGGGAGAATGTGGTAGCGAGCCACATTGGAAAGCTAGAAGATTGGAGTTGTCGGGGTGGGGTGGCAGCAGCTGGACACAGGCTTTAGGTTTAGAGCCACTTGACTCCTAAGTAAAATACCCAGACAGTTTTGATCTGTGCTTAGAGGCCAAAGTCATTAACAACAGGGGGCAGAATGGACGCTGAGGAGATTGAGCAAGGCTTTGGCCATGCTTATACTTGGTGAATTAGTTAGAAAAAAGGCATTTTTGTGTGGGCTCCTCATGATATTAGCTAAGGTCTCTGTTGGTCTATCAACAGACACCTTTGTAAGAAAAAATATGTATAACATTTACACTGATAGGAATGTGTAATATCTGCTGTCTGTCACTCTCATTGAGAAGGCACTGGAAGTCATGGAGAAAATCTATGTTCCAGTTTAGCCCTGCTTTAATGCTAAGAGGACAAAGATTTCAAAGCAAACAAAAGACAGGACTGATATCCATACTGAATAGCAACTGCTTTACCTCTGCTCCTTGCTAGCAGTCTGACAGGGAAGTTAGCATATTCACCACTACAGTTTAAATCAATGCATACCTTAGTAAAACCATTCCTCCTGTAGTCCTTAGTGGTTCTGTAGCAGAAGTTACTCATCACATCAAAGGGAGACAACCATTCTAGCCCACCAGTGCTGCTAATACAATATCTATCCCCTGGATCTCCGCCAATGTCTTGTCAGGCCTGGTCTACCATTAACGCAGGTTTATAAATGGGAGGATAATCCCCTAGCAGTCAGACCTTGTGGAACAGTAAATAAAGCAGGTCTTCCAGTGAGCTTCTGGTCCACATCAAGCAAGATGAACAGCTGGATAACTTTCACACCACTAAGCCTGGTAATTGAGGCTCATGTATTGTGGATATCCCATTACAGGCGAGCTCTACCCAGTCCTCAGAAATCAAAGGCTTGTTAAAGACGATTTTCACTAAATGTTTTATTGAAGAATAATTCAACAGTATATATCAACAATAATATATCAACCCACTGCAGGGCCAATCAGTGAGGTTGATGAAAGGCATTTCTGCAAAAATATCACTGTGTCAAACAGATCAAGAGGCACCCTTGGGTTGCCAAAATAAAGTGTATTACCTTCGCAGACTCTTGAAGTTGATTTCAACACTGTCACAATAGGATTGTCTTTAATTAATTTACAGTATATGAATTTCATGCAAGAGGAATAATTTGTTTACACATTTTTCACAAAATTAAAGAAATTGAATTGATGCTGGTGAACTTTGTGTTACTGATGGAAACGTGTTCCTTAATAAGGGATGTACTGTACGTACAGAATGACTGAAGGACTTCATATAACAGCTCCATCTGCCCAAACAGTGTCATTTCCTAAAAATGTCCACATGGACCAGGGGTATCTGGTATTGGAGAACAATGAAGGGAGTCACACCTAGCAGAGACTGAGCAATGGTACCTCCTTACTTCATAGTGGGTGTCAAATGTGTAACGTGAAGAAATAATAAATCCAATCAGATCTACCTGATCAAACAAAGAGATATTCTTCAGCAGTTATATTGTCCAATTACAGCAACTCTGATACCCATTAATAAGGCAAAGACAAAATCACTATGCAATGAGATTTGACATTTAGCCTAACAGCAGAGGAATGCAGGCAAATCTAAATTGTTTTTACAGAGAAACAAAAACCTGATAGAAAATTAGTGCTCAAAACAATACATAGAACCATTGAGAGTCCAGTGCTAAACAGCACAATTCGCAGCACGGATGGAAACTTCAAACAAACAATCTCAGAAGGATCAATTGAGCAAATGGATCTCCTGCTCATTTGGACTGAAAAAAACAATGGGAGAAAATAAAGCAGAGAGAAGGAATACTCTTAGGCTAAGGCATCTCTCCTTGGTTGAAACCATAGAAATATAATGTATAGAAAGGCCATTGAACTGCTTGGCGTGGTCATTAGAAGAGTACACAACAAAATGGCGAACGGTGACAAAACGCAAATCGGTTTAATGCAGAAGTAGGCCGCTAGATCTTTGCAATGGAATGGTACACATAGAAATGGCTGCTGGTCTGACCATTCTGCTACATTGATTTGAATTGGAATGGCCTTTCTAAACATTTCATTTCTATGGTTGAAACCCTTCAGTTTAGAGAGGAATGCTTTAACATGTGTATGGTAACAATAAGAAAACATCTAAACCTACAGTGATATCTAGCTTTACTAACGAAGAAGCCACCAAAACAAACTATAAACACAGTACTACAGTAGGGAAGGGGACAATATCTAGAGGCAGTAATCACAAACATACATTAACTAAGCTAATTATTAAAGCATCCAAAATGTTCCGCCCACACACCCAATCGACTGCAGCTCAGCCCAGGATTTTACATCCATTATGTCACCATGAAAACCCACACAAGCTGCACATTGGATGTCTTTGGGGACCAGCCAATCCTGCCAAATACTTCTCCCGAAGTAGGGTGGATAATTTCTGGATAATGGGAGAAGAGTAAGTGATGAGATACTTACGGTAAATTAATTTTGCAAGGAAGGTCCGGGTTTGAAAATGATCTTCTCCCTAGATGACCATTGTAGCCTAATCACATGCACACAGCAAAAGGACTTCCACAATGTAGAGTAAACCATTGTCTGCAAAACACATGTAACATCTAAATCTGGTCTCTGGTAAAAGAAAAATGGGAAAGTCGAGTTCACTACATTGCAGAAAGCTCTGCAGAATGTTCATGTGGAAAGTGAAAACATGTTCACAGGAATCTCCTGACGATCAACTGAATTGTGCATAGAATCCTACGTCATCTGGCATGACTGAGGCGGAACCACCCAGGACACCCCACTGAGCTAAAAGACCGGTTCGAACAGGACCAGGGCAAAGGAAACAGCTACTTCTGAGGAAAGAAACTAGCTGCCGTCTGTCCAAACCCACAACCTGTCTACAATTAGACATATTACTTTTTAACATTTAGACTCAAGGCATTAAACATGTTGTGATTTAAAGACCCGAATAAACACAAGCATTTTAATTAACCCTCGAAAAAGACATCAAGTGAAAACCTTCTGGCTTTTGGTTTGCGCAAACTTGTAGCCTTGATACCAGCGCATACTGGCTGTTGCTATGGTGAGTGAGTGATTAAAGCAAGTATGCATGCCTGTATCACCCAAAGAAATAGACAAGTTTCACACAAACCCACTCCCACACGTTGCAGTGATCCAAGCCTGCTACTCTCGTCTTCAGTTTAACACTCATTTATATCCTTATAGAAGGTCTCTGGAAAGTGTCCAGGACAAAAGAATGGAAAATAGTTATATAATTAGAGGTGGTGTATTGCGCTTAAATAAGAAAGCCATTTAATAATTGAAAATCCTACCCTAAGCATAGTCCTTTGATTTAGCCACAGAGGATCAATAGTTCTATTAAATACTAGTCTAGATGTGAACTATGTTTAGCTTAACAATTTATAGCTTACAGATTGGAACACACAGCAAATATTTCCATGAACAGCATGCAGCCAAAACGAAACATTTGGGGAGACAACGAACATTAAAATATGTATGTTTTGAGAAGAATAACGCCGATATTGTGAAACGTATGCACACACCTAGAATATTGATGGGTAGAATATACATTTATACATATCTGGTTATCAGTCAGCACCACAAATATTAAAGAGTTTATGCCACAATGTAAATTGTATGATATGCATGTGAAATGTTATAATTAGTCTGTCTTCTATATATCTCTGATCTTTCTAGCTTTTTTTGAATGATTCACCACTGTTGTCAGCAAAGGAAATGGCAAATACAGTCACATTCAAAATGGCACCTTTCGTAACATTTTGAAAAGAAAAAAAGAAAACACTGAAATACAGGTATCAAACTATTTTAAATTTAGAGTGACTGTATTGTACAATAATACATATTCAATGGGATTCACCAAAACTACACATTTCTCAAATTTATAAAAAGTTATTCCCCAACAATGGTGTTAAAAATTGTTACTGCCCTTTTTTTTTTACTCACATACTTTACTGTATACGAAGCCTCCATACAGAATGGACCAGATCCTTTGAGATCCTTCACTCTGTGCTTATGGACTCGAGTTAGGGCTGGGCGATAATTCAATATTTATCGTTATCGAGTTTTTGAAAATAATATCAAGAAGAATATCCCATATCAACATATCGCGATAACAGCTGGATTTGTTCTGAAACAAAGAAACATCAACAAATGAGGAGTATTTCATATTGCTTGTAGTTCAGTTTTACCTGAAACTTCTGAACAGAAATATAACAAGGTCAATCAATATTTTTTTGTATGTATTGTTTTTATTTATTTATACAGCAGACTATATACTTTGATTTATTCAAGTCATATCGTATCGAAAAAATATCCATTTTATATCGTGATATCAGTTTTTTACCATATCGCCCAGCCCTAACTCGAGTTCGAATTTTCATCATTATGGACTCAAGCTCCATTTTCATCATGTAATCCAACCAAAACACCAGTTCCAGTACAAGTGCAAATGCTTTTTGGAAATTCCACATGGTTACATTTGGCCATAATCTGGTTAATTGAGGCTGGGTCTAATCTCAATCCACACAGCAAATGCCAAAGTGTAGAAAAGAGTACTGATGAACAGAGTACAATTTATTACACTGTGGAGTACTTCTCAGTGTACAATAATGAATCTTTCTGGTGTTGGTGTAGGGTCTATTCTGAGGTGATGAACTCCCCTGGGAGTTTGTGTGGTTGAGTCTTTTCAGTCCTCATTTTCACATAGCTACATCTACATTGTGCATTATTAGGCAACTCATTTTTTTCTTCACTTGGCTGGACCTAACTTCGTACAATATGGTGTAGGCTTGTCAAAACATAGGCAGATGGGGAGTTACTATTACGGTTGAAAGAAATTCACAAAGGCCACTTTACCCTAGAGTTGCTGCATTGTAGTGTAGTGCATTGTATTATTAGGCTGATTATTTTTCATTAATGTTTGTTTTTATCTATTTTCTGCTTTGTGCATTCATTAATTGATTACTTTGTGTAATTATTAAACAATAATAGTATTTTTCAGGAAACAATAGAATTTCTCTAAAACATTTTCTCAAAAAATTTCTCTAAAACAAACCTTAAGTGGTATTTCTGATTGCAACCATTAATGACATTAGTGTTCCAGATCATGTAGTTTCTCTAGTCTTGTTCAGTTTAAGTACTTTACCATCCAGTCACACTGAATGCAGTTTGTGGGAGATCAAATATTA
>JACXGM010016520.1:0-20407 GCA_016801145.1 Umbra pygmaea | reverse complement strand
AAATAAAGGTTAAATTAAAATTAAATAACTGAGGGGATTATAATCAGTGGAAGGTTACATTTAAAATAAAAATGTTTAAATTTAATATTTTTTTCCTGCTCCTTAATATTTCATAAAACAGATCAATAATTATCGATATCGACCAATATGAAACACTTATATCGTGATAGAGTTTTCAGCCATATCGCCCAGCCCTACTGCAGACCCTAACTTTTTATAGCCTATTGTAAAGTGTGAAAGATTAATCCTTCTTTTTGGGCTTGCTTGTAATTTTTGCAACCAGGTACAGAACACCAAACGGGCATGATGAATAGAAATTTGACTACAATTTCAAAAACAAATATGTATAACTTTCTAGTGTCAAGCTCTACTGTTGAATTGCCCATGCTCTGTTACGGTGTGTTCAAACGGGGACGGGCACTAAATTCGCTTGGAATTCTGGGAGTTGTGGTAACTCAAGTTTCGACGGATACAGAAGCACCCCAGTGGATGCGAAAGTAACTGAAATATACTATCGGCTTTTCTCTGATATATTGAACAACAACAGACGTGTATATGACATAAATCATCTATGGTAACGTTTGTAAATGGTATACTATGAAACTGATTTACTGTGGAACACTCCTTTAATGCATTCACCCCTATTCTGGCCCTGGGGCAATCTCTTTGGTTGGCTCAACAGATAAATGTTTATCATTTTCTGTTTGTTGATCATCCTGTTTTTTGTTGCACATTTAACGATTTAAAAACTTGACCATTTCTTTTATTCCAGAACAATAGCCTACGATTCTGCAGTGCAAATGTTTGTAACTCTACGAGACTGTAGCTAACATTTGGACTGGTCAGGTAAGTGTTGATAGGCAGTATCTAACTTTCCTACTGGTAGAAATGTATTCGATTTAGCAATTATTTTATTTTTTGAAATGATATCTGCATTATTTATTAAAATAGTTGTTACATTTTTTATATCATAATTTTTCCCTGTCTACTCAAGGGTGCCCTGGCAGCTCTCTGAGACCTCCTAGTGTTCCAGGACCCCCAGTTGAAAACTGCTGGTCTAAGCTACAGCCTCCGGTTTTACATGTACTACTGAAGCGTTGGGTTTAAATCCACCACAACTATTTTAGTATAAACATTGTCCTATTTTAAAAAACAAAACATAAAAAGAAAATGTTTTAAAACAGACTCAAACCTGAAGCACTCTCTTGGGCAGACCAGTCCGTTGAGACAGACAGCTCCAGTCCTTGCCATCGGGGTTGTGCTTCCGGGCAAAATAGGACTCCATGGCTTTTAACTGCTCACTGCGAAAGCATGTTCTGATTCGCTTGGTTCTCCTCCGTGCCCGCACCCCAGGAACATCATCCTCCAGTCGTGGCTCCGGGCTGCTGACAGACTCCTCCCCTTCTCCTGCATCAAGTTCATTTGATTTAGTTGAGTGTCAGTATACAAAAATAGCATAGAATTAGCCATCATGAATAAGTCACCTTCTCTATGCTGGAGGTTGAGCTTGTAGAGGGGCGGAGCACCACTATCTCCACGGTAATGTGACGGACAGTACAGGCTCTGACCCTGTTGACAGTATAGGTTTCCAGGCATCAAGGTGACATCACATTCCTATTAAACAGAATTAGTACCATTTATGTGAAAATGTGTTGCAGGCAAATGGCTAAAATACCTTTGTATTATGCCCCTGTGAACATATACTTGTCCTACTGAAGATTAGACATTTATATTTTTAGTATTTAGTAGATTCTCTGATGCAGAGCGACATAAAAATAGTGCAGGGACATTCTCTAAAAGCAACTTCAGGGTAAAGTTCCATGACACAACACATTCGGCACAGTTAGGAATCAAACTGACAACCATCAAACTACAACACGGACTCCCTAAACACTGAGCCAGCTGACGCCCTGCAATCTGGCCATCAGCAAACTGGCCATTATTAGATTGAAGATACTACTTACCTGGCAGGAGAAGCAGTCAGGGTGAAAGGTCAGCTCACCAGACCTCATGACCATAGCGGATGACGGGATGGGCTCGGAGCAGCGGGCACATCGTCCCACACTGAATAACCTGGCCACGGAAGAGCAACAAGTTCCGTTAACACTCATTCCTCTTATAAAATATTAGGCCTATGTAGATCTTTAAAAATATGAACATGCTATTGCAGAAAAAAATAAGACAAAGACAATTAAATCAGAAGGTAGAGGCTTCCAATCAAAGCAGGTCAACCAGGGGTGTTCCAATGCAAGTCACCTGCAGTAATCCTGCTGGCAGTAGATGCTGCCTTCACGGCAGTAGAGTGTGAGGTGAGACTGGAGCTCACACTGGCATTGGCTACAGCGGAGACACGCCCCGTGCCATGCCCGCCCAGCAGCCAATATTACAAAGCGGTCGCAGACACGCCCCCCACAGGCGGCACACAGCATCAGATCCCCTACGGCACCTGTACATGGAGACTGCAAATAAACAGCAACAACACCACCACAGTTATAATACTTTACATTCTTCTCTTGATGAAGCAATGATTTGATCACCTAAATTACTGGTACATAAGATGACTTCTCAGACCAATTAGGTCAGAAATGACCAGAACCACAAAGAGACCTTGACCTCATGGTCATCACGTGGCTCAGGTGGTAGGACATGACACTTGCAACTCCAGGACCGTGGATTTGATTTCCAGTGTTCCACAAAAAAAACACAAGCACTGACTACTGCATTTCTGGATATGGTTAATGACTTAAATCTTATAGGTCATTATCACAGTGCTTAGAACTAAAAAAATTAATAATAGATGTAGTATTAAGCACAGGCATGTCTAGTCTGATCAAACCAGACGAGCAGTATTAAGATATTTGTTACAGGATATCTGTGAAAAGGTGTAAAATTCCATCTTCATGGCAATATTAAATCTAATCTGAGTAATTTCATAGACAGTACACTCTGAATTTGGGGTGTAGAGAAAAGTAGAGCAGGCCCCCTATTTGCAAGAAAATATATTGAAATAACTGTCGTATGTGGTGCATATGTTATTATATTGTCTCAATTAAGAGTACTGCATATGTTCTGTTAGGGAGTCCACATAAACAGTAATGTATGGGTTTTATTATATAGTCCACATGAATCGTACTGTAGGGATCTTATAGCCAACATTTCAAACTGTCTTGACATACACCTTGCCGTCAGTAAAGTGTAGACCAGGCTACAGGCATGCAAACTGGACCAGGCTAGTTAGAACTTACACTGACTGCAGAAGTTTCTTCTCCTGACTGGCTGCTGCCCTGATTGACAGACTCTGTGCCCTCCTCTTTGTCACCATGGAGGCTGCCATATAATAAGCCCTCCAGGGTGTGTTCATCCTCTGGTGACATCATGGTTGCTCTTATTCGGAAAAGAAAATGTGGATCACATCAAAATAATAAGGGAATCATTGTTGATTAGTTAAAGAGTAAGGCTAATCTTGGATGAAAATATCAAGCTCAATGTAAGATATCCACAAATTTATTTTTAGTCCTAGACTAAGCTTAGTCAGTGTCCCCTTAAAGAGTTAGTGTTTATTCATTCAACATTGGGTAACATTTATTTTCAAACATGTTTCCTTGCAGTTGATACTGATTAGCCTAACGAACAATGTTGTATAATATAGGCCTACAAGGAAAACATATGTATTCACCTTGCAAAGCAAATATTAGTGTTAAGAACCAGAGATTCATTTAATTTGCTTGACTAGGCTCATGAACATAAAATAGTCTTACCTGTTGTGATGTCCTTAAATTACGTGCGTTGTACGATTCCTGAATAGACTGCCTTAGTGACAAATTAATGTGAATTAGAGCCCTTTAGTGGAGTATTATACACCAACACAAATTACTTATTTTTGATTCATTTAGAAACACAGCTATTAAAAAAAAACATATTCACACAAATATTGAGACAATAAAGAAAAACCCTGTTCCCACTCCTCTGTAGTCATTGAACTGGTGTGTTGTTAAAATGCCAAAATGTTGCCTGATGTGTTTTGGTCCCATGAGATGCCCCTTCACACCTGTGAACCCGCCTACAATCAGAAGCTTTTCCAAGGAGTTGCAGGGAGATGCGATTGGCCGTCTCCTCTAAGGGGCGGGAAGATCTGTGGCCATGAGATAGCAGAAAGTGTTCCCAATAGACTAATTATAAATTTAAAAAACAACTGCATCTGGGAATACCACACCATGGCTATACAGACAAAAGTGCTCAACCCAACTGAACAAACACATCAGATACATGGCTAAACAGGATCAATAGCTGGTAAACATGAAGGAAAATATTTGCCAGGTCCTTAGTATGAAAATGAAGTATCAGTAGGGTAGACTGGGGTTGGCTGTCACACTTTTTTCTCCTGCCTATATTTCTCTGCAACAGTAAATTTCAGTATAACTTCAAAGCTTAAGGGAATTAAATCATATCACAGTAATCAGTTTAACATCACCAGTTAAAAACACTAAGTGTGACAACCAACCGTGCCAATGGGAATTGCAACAAAAAAATACTATTTTCTTTCAAACCAAGAGACAAATAATTGCAAATGTTCTCTACAATAATTGTAATTAATAAATCAATAGTTTCTTCTGCTTGTTTGAATCCCATTTTTTTCATATTTATTTGCAGAGTAATCCACATCAATTTTATAAATATGAAGACATAGGAAAGAAATAATGTCAGTCAAGAATCAAATTTAAAACAATTGTAATATTTATTAACATAGCATCTATATTTTATTACATATGTAAAGAACTGAAGTTGTATAGGCAGTCACTCAGAATAACAGCTGACAGTAACAACCTCCAAAATCAGTGACAACCAGCCCCATCTGAACTCTTTCTTTTGTTGAGGATTTGATACCAACTACAAGCCTTGACCCTCTAAGAATAATGCTTAAAACATAGCTATTCCCTTCTATTCTTGAAAATAAGTAACTAATTGGGGAAACACTACTCATTCAATCTTACATAAGAAAATACAAAAGTAAAATATTTACCATGACCATTAATTTAGAATTACCTCACTTCATGACTGTTAGCTCCTTCTACAAACTGACCACACAAATTTCCTTATACTGACAAGGCACACACCTAAGAAACATTTTAAATAGTTCCATGTTTTGGCTGTAATGAGCTCTGTGAAAACCAACCCCGGTCTTCCTACAAGGTGTTCTATGAGCAGGTTTAGTTCAAACAGATCAAGAATCGATATCTACTTTTATAGCCTTCCCCTCAATGAGAAATATGAGAAAATGAGAAAATGTGAAATACTACAAATACATATTTTATTCAAAAACATTTACAGTACAAAATGTATTAAATTAAAAAATCTGTATTTACAAAATATTTTCTGACTTACGCCTGTACAGTCAAGTAAAATGTATGGACTAACAGCACACATCACAAAACGGCAGAACAAAAACCCACACTGAAAATGGTTAGTCTGAATGTTCTCAGAGATGATCTGTTCCTCGAATTCGCCGGGCGAGCTGAATGTCACGTGGGAATAGCGTCACACGCTTGGCGTGTATGGTACAGAGGTAAGCATCAGAAAACAATAACACTAGGAAAGCCTCTGCAGCCTGAAAGAGAAAAATTTACAATAACCGGAATGTACTTCTTGAAAGACTATTTTGTAATTAAAGCATTATAAACTGTAAAAAGGGTATAAACCAGGGATATTCAACCTTGATACTGGGGGAATTACATGGCTGATGTTCTACCTGTTAATATCACTCAGCTAATTTCCCAGAGAAGGCTGTGCTACAGTAAAGTCTATCAACAATGGATGACAGACAATCAATGTCAACAACATCAATGTCAAACTATTTTTTATTATATTTGAACTGTACACCCATGACTGGTACTAGCACTGCAGTGTTCAAAACACTGGATAAAATGTCAGAGATTGGTGTAGTGGTCTAAACCCCCCCCAACTCTGGACCAAGAACACCAGGTGATGGGTTTGAGCCCCGGCACAGCCGCTGCCTGTGCCTTTCCTATTTGCCTCCCTCTACATGCCTGTCTATATCCTATGCTTCCTACTATTCTGTAAAATAATTAAAATACCAATAGCCTTCTTGTTAAAAAACAATGTGTTTTTGAATTAATGCAAGAGAAAAATATTAGCATAACCATGACTGGAGAGCACCAAATGAATCATGAAATTGGGCATATATTAACCACTTTTAATGATCAACAATTACATTTTAGGCAATTAACAATAACAATTGCCAGGTAGGTTTAAACAAACCTGATACTTCTTGGCTTGGGGCACATATTGTTTCATTGGAAATCACATCTTGAATATAAAAAGCTCTCAATAGACTTTGGAAAATATAAATTGCAGAAAATGTTACCATGACAAAATTATTAACATTGGGCTCCTCCTGGCATAGTGGGATAATTTACTGCTTTACAGGACAACTACTTTACGGAGGCCAGGGGATCAATCCTGGTTACGGCAATTCTGACTATGCCCAGATTGGAGCTAATTGTTGCCCAATTAAAAATGTGTAATTCTTCCTTGCATGTACTGAATGCAGGCTTCCATGTTGAACAAGCAGTGTGAAAAGAATGGTACGGCTCAGTGACACGTGCCTGAGGGAAAGCACGCGAGCGCCCTCAACCAACCTACTCCTAAGGCGCTGCCAACAGTTCAATGTCACAAATCAGGGTCAAGTTGAATTGGACATGACAAACTGAAAGTGGAGAAATATCTGGTAAAGAAATATAATCATCCCGCATTTTCTCTTTGAATAGGAGTATGATTGGGTGTGTTGGGCTTCCTCATTTTATAAAAATATACATATTTAGTCTTTCTAATGCCTGAATAAAGAAATAACATATCCACGAGTCGAAATGATTAGCTCTGTATAGACAAGACAGTACAATGCTCTAAGCCATCCAAATCCCTCCGCTACATGTAAGGCTACATTGCTACATTAAAATGTTTTATATAAAAAGTAGTGTATGTTTAAAATATTTACACTGTTTGCAGAGTTTTCACAAGTTAACTAAATGTTTCATTCAGGTGTAATTCAGTCACTTATTAGGAGAGGAAAACCAGAAGATTCAGCCCTCCGGGAGTTGAATTGAATATCTGTTATAGAGAATAGAAGTGTTTCAGCACAGGAATGGGTGGCGGACAACCTACTTCTTGCAACGCCAGCAGAGCATTAACTTGCCATCTCATGAAGTCCCTGCAAAAGGTCTGGCACACCTCCCGAACCTACATAGACATCATGAGTTAACAACTGTGATTTAATGAGAAAATAAACAATAATATGACCACATATGAGAGTTCACAGGGCTAACTGTATCGACCTCATCAAGTCATATACAATATAATCTGAGAGTGCTTGTATCAAGCATCTGATGCGACCAGAAAAACAGTTGTACATTTGCCCAAAGCACCAATTGACCATGTTAATTAACATCGACCATGCAAGCAAGAAGAGAAAGGTGTATCGTACCAGGCGTGAAAACGGTCCCTTGCGCAAAAGCAAGTCAGTGCTTTTCTGGTACTTGCGAATGTCCATCAGAGCTCGGGTGCCGGGACGAAACCTTTTCTTCTTTCTGGGGGATTCAGCAGGAGCTGTAGGAGCTTAATAAAAACTAACTAGTATTAAACATTTTACCTCAATGTTTAAAACTTAACCTGCAATAATTAGAAAATACACTGCTGCAAAAAATAAGGCAACACTCAATCATACATTGGGTCTCGATGACCGAAACATTATAAATAGGGATGCACCGATACCAGTATCGGGCCCGATACCAAGCTCATGTACTTGTAAAAATCCCCCCGATACCAAAGACCAATACGTGACGTAACTGACAGAATTTTGTGTGCACAGAGACTGCGGCGGCAGCAGCAGACACAATGTCAGCCTCAGTGGTGTGGAAATACTTCAAAATGAATGACAACAACCCACACATTGCAAACATCATGCTTTGTTCTGCATTAATATATCAAGAAGAGGTGTGAAACTCGGTACATATAGTGCAAATAAAAACATCTGAAATGAAAACACAAAAATGAGCATGGAGAATGTATAGGTATCGGTTAGTACCAAAAGAAAAACAATTATAATCAGTACTCACACTCGGTCCATAAAAAATGGTATCGGTTCATCCCTAATAAAGATCAAAATCTGTACCGAACATTAAATATTTCATTGAGAATAAAATTGGTACAAAGGTCACTGGAAACCAACTCACCAACCGATTGAGGGCTGGATTAAAAAACTCACACAGAATATCATTTTTTTTAAATCGATAAAATCACAGGCTGTTCCAACTTGAGTGAATTTCATCACAGCAACTCATAATGTGACTCAGTCTGGGCATGCTCCTGATGAGACAGTGGATGGTGTCCTTGGGGACCTCCTCCCAGTCCTGGATCAGGGCATCAGTGAGCTCCTGGACAGGCTGTAGCGCAACTTAGTGGTGTCGGATGCACGAAAAAATTATTGGATTCCGGTCTGCAGAATGTGATGGCCAGTCAATGACATCAATCCCTTTGTCATCTAGCAACTGCCTACACACTCTGGCCATATTAGGCCAGGAACTGTCCTGCACAATGAGGAACCCAGGGCCCACTGCACCAGCATGAGATCTGACGATATGTCTGAGAATTTCATCCCGGTAGCTAACAGCAGTCAGGGTGGGGTTGGCTACCTCGTGGAGGTCTGTGCGACCATCCAATAATACGCCTCCCCAGACCATCACTGACACACTGCCAAATCATTTATGCAAACTCTTTCACATCGGTCACATATGCTCAGTATGAACCTGCTCTCATCTGTGAAGAAAACAGGGTGCCAAGGGTGGATCTGCCATTACTGGAGTACAGGTCCCACTACAGGACATCGGGCCCTCATGCCGCCCTCATGCCGCCCTCATGCCGCCCTCATGCCGCCCTCATGCCGCCCTCATGCCGCCCGTTTCTGACAGTTTGGTCAAAAAACATCCACACCTCCAACTGGAGAGCAATTTTGTAGGGCTCTGAGTGCTCCTCCAGTTCCTCCTCACATAAATGAGCAGATACCGGTCCTGCTGCTGGCTTGATGCCCTTCTACAGCCCTGTCCAGGTCTCCTTGTGTAATTGCTTGTCTCCTGGTATCTCCATACTCTTTTGGCTGTACTAGGAGACAACAGTCTAGGGACAGAACAAATGGACATGCCATCCGGGAGAAGCTGGACTACCTGTGCAACCTAAATGGGCTCCAGTTACTGCCTGAAGCTACCAGTAGTGACAAGGACACTACCGAAACACAAAACTGAAGAAGAATCAGGAAGTATAAGGAGTGATCCATTTTCTGTGGCCACCACCTGTAAAAGCTTTCCCTTTTTGGGGGTTGTCTTGCTGTTGCCACTTCGGTGCACCTGTTGTCACTCATTTGCTCCAAAACAGGTGACATTGATTCGCAATTGCTTATGCTTCCTAACTGGACAGATTTATATCCCTGAAGTTTAATTGATTTTCTGTTGAACTGTGATGACAATGTTCCCTTGAATGTTTTTGAGCAGTATATTTATTCAAAGTAAAATGTTCAACCTGTGCACACAGTCAAACACAAACAGTTTGCATCCCTTCTTTCAGTTCTCCTCACCTGATGGTCCACTTCGCCGTGGTGAAGCTCGAGTAGCAGGCAGGGTTGGTTCTGTGATTGGAGGCCGACGCTTGGGTGCTTTGCCCTTACGCCGGCTTGCAGTGGAAGTGTCAAGACTTCGACGAGGCATCCTCCAATAGTAGTTATTAAGGGTTAAAAGGCCAAACTGTTGGTAGAAGAGAGATGGAGAAATATTTTAAGTGATTTGCTTTTGCTACCGTAAGCCTGTAGTCCACCAGATGCACCCTTTGCATTACGAAGTCCTCTATTGTCAATGGAACTGTCAGTAACTCTACATGGGATCTCATACAGCAATGTGGTGTGTTGCATTTGGGTGTGCTGCATGCATTCATTACTTTAAACTTGCATCTTATTGCTGTTTGAAAAACAAACAGCTCTTCAACTAAGACAAACAGAAGCTAGTTGGGAAAAAAGTTCAAATTGAGCAGACAAATGTAAGAAAACAAAATTGGCTTCCCCGATAGCAATCAGAATGCTTTCAAAAGAGCAAAGTGAAGGAAACCCAGAAAAAGTGAAACTGTGCTGGCACATTCCACAGCCCTGCAAACTGAGTGGGAAATTAGTACCCGCCAAGTCCTGGTAATTTATCACAGAGTGGTGGGTAACTTTGCCTCGTCTACCAGACACTGTGGCAGGTGAATATTAAATCAAATATTGGTTCATTATTACTTAAAACCTTGGATTTAATGGCATATTTCTGGAGCTAGTCTGTTAGCCATTCAGCCTGAGCTGCGGTACAAACGAGGGAAAGCTAGTTAGTTCCGTAGAGTTAAGAGGCATGCTGTCGGGCCAGCACCCATAGATGAGGGCAATGTAGAGGGCAAAATGTGTATCAATAGGGATTAGGAATTCGATAGGAATGTCATAATTATATAAAACGTAAAACCTATACCCAAACCGGATGATTCTGCTCTCTGTAAAAACATGGAAGGTGTGTTTGGTGAGTCTGAGATTATGACTGGATTCCGAGTGCTCAGTCCTTGTTTTACCAGAGAAGCTTATATGTGCATGCAAACACAAATCGGGAACAGCTCCTGCGTTTGCAAATTTTACACTTCTAAAAAGCTAATAGGCTTTTCAAACTTTAGCATTCCTATCAATGGGAAGGTGTCATATTGGTAAAGTTACTTCCATTGCACTACTGCCATTATAAGCTCCTGTTGTGTACACTGTGGTAAAATATAATGTAGGAGATCTAGGGCGAAAGTGAATGTAGTGAGCCTCCATGTTGTAATCAGAAAGTTCACATCTCTACCCGGTCATTCCACAACTTTCCATCATGTGTACAATCTTCTAAACATGATAAAGGTAACACGTGAGTCTACGTTTGTGTGTGTGGGCAACATTTAAACCGTGATGACTTAGATTTACAGCTGAGTAACATTAATGAATCACCTAACTAGAGAGTTACCACCTTCCTGGTGTCATTGGATTCATTTCCAATCACCAACACGGTACTCTGTACCTAGAAGCACAAGAGCTAGGTGTGGAATCAGTGTCAGAGAGAGCATCAGTTGATGAAAACGGCTAGCCAAATCCTCTCGATAAATGCTATATTTTCATTCAGCCGATTATGGTACTGACACATTTTTTATTATGGTAGAAAATGTGGGAACACTTTATAACTTGTAAATGATCTAAGACTAATCTTAAACCTCATTACTTGCAGCCCTTCTCAGTTTTTATTCATTATTTTGTTACGGACTCGACATCCATAATTTGTAACACAGTCCAAATAAATGTTTGGTAATGTTAAATAGGTGTAATTAAACTTGTTCAACATCCAATGCCAACACTATCACAACAGACAGGAAATCAGTTTACCCAGTTTCAACAGATTGTTTGCTGTGAAAAAGGCCTATTAGAGAAGGAGAAAAGTAAAACTACAAACGACACAATTAAAAGTAAATGCTGATTCTACAAATATTTTGTCATAGGTTAGGTATTAAGAAACTTTTTGAAACTCAAATACAGCAAACTCAAGAGGGATTGCAATTTCTAGGCAATAAACATTTTCTGCCAAATTCTGAACATCTTGCAAACAACTAAAGACAGCAACTCTCCAGCAACTTACCTCAGCTACAAACATAATTTGATAATTTAAATTAAGATATGCAAAAGAAAAAAATTGTGCTAGCATTGCAGTGAAATGCCAAATGCATAGGATGAAAAATTATTTCATATCAAAACTACCAAAAACAACATCTGTGTTGAATACCAGTAACAGTGAAACCTCTTATGGATGCACAACCCACAGCAAGCCACAAATACAACCCACAGAAAGGCCAACCAATAACCTACAGACAGCAAATTTTCCAGTCGATATAACCAATAAAATAGAAGAGGAAAATAGTAAACAAATGTTTGTATAAACCAGATCTCTTGCAAATGGTTTGTTATTGTCCAAGAAATTGTTTGTTAGCCATGCTGGCTTTTTGCGAATGAACATTCTTGCACCCAACAACCCTCTTGGATTGTAGGTATTAATGACTGCCATTGCTTTTCCATTCAAAAAAAATAACTGTTCACGTTCTCACTTCAGCACCACATTGTATGGCTAGCTAACTTCAACAGTGACAGAACATAGTGAATGGGGGCCTCACTTCAATCTTTACAGGGAGGCCCATTTTGTTGTTATGCCACTGTCTCCCATGGGCAGAGTATGTATTATACAGGTCCTTCTCAAGAAATTAGCATATTGTGATAAAGTTTATTATTTTCCATAATGTAATGATAAAAATTAAACTTTCATATATTTTAGATTCATTGCACACCAACTGAAATATTTCATGTCATTTATTGTTTTCATACTGATGATTTTTCATGAAAACCCAAAATTCCTGGGTTAAATATGTATTTCAGTTGGTGTGCAATGAATCTAAAATATATGAAAGTTACATTTTTATCATTTAAAAGTTAAAGGATAGGTAAGGTGTTGTTCCTTTTATTCTAAGTCACTCATTATTTCGGTCAAATCACAATTTGGCGAATGCTGTTCTTAAACATGGAACACACCAGGGATTAGTTTAGATTTTGAATAACCTTTATGCTGTTTATGCCAAACCAGTATTGTGCCGATACTGAACCCCTGGCAGAACGCTCCCCTCCGCTTTGCATGAACCCAAACTACGGTATTCTTCATTGCTGCCACCCATCTGATCTTTTGTTGAAGCACATTTGGCAGCAATTACAGCCTCAATTCTTGAGTATGATGCTACAAGCTTGGCACACCTATTATTATTGGGCAGTTTTTCCCATTCTTTTTTGCAGGACCTCTCAAACAGGTTGGATGGGGAGCGTCAGTGCACAGCCATTTTCAGATCTCTCCAGAAATGTTTAAATCAGGTTGAAGTCTGGGCTCTGGCTGGGCCACTCAAGGACATTCACAGAGTTGTCCTGTAGCCACGCCTTAAATATCTTGGCTGTGTGCTTTGGGTCACTGTCCTGTTGGAAGATTAACAATCACACCAGTCTGAGGTCCAGAGCGCTCTGGAGCAGGTTTTCAGCAAGAATGTCTCTGTACATTGCTGAATTAATCTTTCCGTCAATCCTGACTAGTCTCCCAGTTCCTGTCGCTTAAAAACATCCCCACAGCATGATGCTGTCACGATGCTTCACTATAGGGATGACATTGGCCAGGTGATGAGTGGTGCATGGTTTCCTCCAGAAAATACACTTGCCATTCAAGCCATAGAGTTCAATCTCTGGTTCATCAGACCAGATAATTTTTGTGGGCTCTCATGTGCCTTTTACTGAGGAGTGGTTTCCATCTGGCCACTCTACAATACAGGCCTGATTGGTGGAGTGCCGCAGAGATGGTTGTTCATCTGGAAGGTTCTCCATACTCCAGAGAAACACTGGAGCTCTGACAGAGTGACCATCGGGTTCTTGGTCACCTCCCTAATTAATGCACTTCTGCCCGACCACTCAATTTGGCCGGGCGGCCAGCTCTAGGAAGAGTCCTGGTGGTTCCAAACTTCTTCCATTCACAGATGGAGGCCACTGTGCTGCTTGGGACCTTCAATGCTGCAGATATTTTCCTTGCCCAGATCTGTGCCTTGATACAATCCTGTCTCAGAGGTCTACAAACAATTCCTTGGACTTCATGGCTTGATTTCTGCTCTGAAATGCACTGTTAACTGTGGGACCTTACATAGACATGTGCCTTTCCAGATCATGTCCAATCAACTGAATTTACCAATTCAGTAAATTAAATGTCATGGCAAAAGCTGTGAATACTTATGTGCATGTTTTTTTAAATAAATTTGCTAAGATTTCAAAACACACTTTCATATTGTCATTACTGGGTATTGTTCATATAAGTTGAAGGGAAACAAGAAATTTAATCCATTTCGGAATAAGAATGTAACAACAAAATGTGGAAAAAGTGAAGCGCTGTTTATACTTTCTGGCACTGTAGGTGCTATTCCAAGCAACCAGCATATAAACACTGAAAGAAATCTAAAAATCAATGTACAGTTGTGGTCAAACTTCGAGAATGACACAAACACCAACTTTCACAACGAATTGAAAAGTCCCTTTTCGCCATAAAAATTCATTTAAACGTACAATATGTAGTTTTTGGCTGCTATAGGTCTCTCAATCAAAACATTAGCAAAATATGTACTTGGATGACGTTGGGAAGTAGCGTAGGATCATGGATTTTGTTATAGTCATCAATGACATTCTTTAAATCTAGCGTCTCCGGCACAGAAAATGTACACTGACAAAGTAATGGATTGTTAAAGATATTATAACTTCATTCACGTTATGTTTGGCGGTTCCCTGGAACTTAGAGCAACTAGAGCAGTCAAAGGTTATATGACAACATTGACGGAAGACAAAATGAAACGTACAATGTCTTCGAATTATATTACGAATTTCTCTGGGTTTGAAAGTTGGAAAAATTTAGGATAATAAAGTACACAACTAAGGAATATATATAATATAGGTATAGAGATGTTTGCTTTTTTAATGCAAAGTATGTCTTTTGTAATTGTTTTGGAAAACTACACATTGTACCTTTAACCCCAATAAAACATTTCCACTGCATTTCAGCCCTGCCACAATAGGAACAGCTGCCATCATGTCAGTGATTGTCTTGTTAACACAGGTAAGTGTTGACGAGGACAAGGCTGGAGATCACACATGTTGATTGAGTTAAAATAACAGGCTGGATGCCTTAAAATGAGGGTGGTCCATGAAATCATTGTTGATCCTCTCTCAACCATGGTTACCTGCAAGGAATGTTTGAAAATAGTTTGCTGCAATTTGAATTTAGATCAAGAATATAAAAGTTTTCAATGTTGAAAAATGCTGAGAATTAAATAAGTAGGTAAGCGATAATAAACTAAATGTGAGTACCAGTAACTGCTATTACACAATTTAACAGGTACTTTAATGGCATTTGTGGCATTTATGTTTACCCTCCACCACACCCCTGGGGGGAATGTAGTTTTAAACCACTGCGATCATATATAAGAAACAGTTATTCCCAAATCTATGTACTCACTAATGAGATGGATTAGCCTGATGCTAGGAATATTGTTTTGCTTTTCAGTCACAGGGAGCGCGCAGCACACTTTGGTAAATCCCACTACACCAATCAGTGAGGGGTGTAGACTGGTTCCTTTTCAGCACAACACCAGATATACACAAGTCATCACATTTTGACCACCAGCCTAATATTGTGTAGGTCCTAGTTTTTCTGCCAAAAATCCCTAAACTGTCAAGGCATGGACTCCACTAGAGCTCTGAAGGTGTGCTGTGGTATCTGGCACCAAGAAGGTAGCACAAGAGCTTTTAAGTCCTGTAAGTTGCGAGGTGGGGCCTCCATGGATCAGACTTGTTTGTCCAGCACATCCCACAGATGCCCAATTAAATTGAGTTCTGTCGAATTTTGAGGCCAATTGAACACCCTGAACTCTGTGTGTTTCTCAAACCATTCCTCTACCATTTTTGCTTTGTGGCAGGGCACATTATCCTGCTAAGAGAGACCAATGCCATCAGGGAATACAATTTACATGAAAGAGTGTACATGGTGTGCAAAAATGCTAAGGTACATGTCAAAGTAACATCCACATGAATGGCAGGACCCAAGTTCCCAACAGAACATTGCCTAAAGCATCCCACTGCCTCTGCCAGGTTAACTTCTTCCCATAAGTGCATCCTGGTGTGTTCCCCAGGTAAGCGACACACACACACACACCCGGCCATCCACGTGCTGTAAAACAAAAAGTGATTCAACAGACCAGGCCACCTTCTTCCATTGCTCCGTGGCCGAGTTCTGATGTTCACGTGGCCATTGTATGCATTTGAGGTCAGCATGGGCACCTTGACTGGTCTGCAGCTACAAAGCCTCATACACACCAAATTGTATCTGCTAGAAACTCTTTGCTCCCCATGTCCATCAATGAGCCTTGGCCACCCATGACTTGTTGCCAGTTGACTGCTTTTCCTTCCTTGGACCAGTGTACTTACCATTGCAAACCAGGAACACCCCCATTGCAAACCAGGAACACCCCAAGAGCTTCAAAAATCCTTATGCTTGCCCATTTTTCCTCCATCTACCACATCAACTTTGAAGGCAAAATGGTCACTTGCTGACAAATATCCCACCCACTGACAGGTGCCATGATAACGAGATTATCAGTGTCATTCACTTCACCTGTCAGTGGTCATAATGTTATGGCTAATCGGTGTAGAAATCTGTATGGCATATTGACACAGATGTGAGCCAACTGACAAATACGCGAGACTTCTGTGTTCAGAGACTAGAAAACCTTTAAGCGGTAATGCATTCATTATGCAAATTCTATTTTAAAACGGTATGTGTTGCAACTAAAATAAAAATGTCTATCGGATTCTGAAACGCCGAGGGAATTAACTGCAACGGAGAGTGAATTTACTGCATTTCAGTTGTTTTTACAAACCTTTTTAAAACTGAATTGAATGAATGAACCCAGGTCTTAACTAGATAAACATAACATAACAGTTTTAATTTGTAAACGGGACAAAATTGTCAGCCAGAAGTGAGTATGTACTGCATTAATGTCCAACATTAAAACGTTTTAGTTACGAAAAGACTACAGTATTCAAACAAGAAAACATGAGCCATAGCCTCGGTAGTACAGGAGTCAAAGCAAGACCACTCCGCATAGAACACGAATTTGCGGTCGAAACTGTCGGATTTCAACACAAAAATCACAATATAAAGAAAATTTACTTATCTAGCTAAATGGACTCATGCCTAAGCAAATACACGTTTTCGTTAATAAAGCATTTGCATAATCTCTACATTCAACTCGTATGGAATGGGGTTTGAATGAGTTCACCACCATCTAAGAACTCCTAAATGTTTTTTACTCAATACAGTTAAATGCGGAGTGCTGCAAATAAAAAATACCATGGTGGCTACTGTACTGTACTAATATCTTACCTTACAGACAAACCTAGATAGACAAACTGGCGAGTTACAGTAATTGCTAGAAGTACAAGTAGTAGCTCGAATGCCTCTAACCACACATTAAGCTTACGTTAACAAAATTTGCAAACTTTAACACGTGTCAGAAATAAAAATCTTACCAGATATTTTTTAACAACGCACCAAAGAGTAGCAGAAAACTGTTGGGTAAGCTACATGAATACATGCACCAACAAAAAAAATTCAAACTACTCGTACTCCGTAAGTTTCCGTCTCTTGCAGAGCCAATCAGGGTCGTATATGGGACAATGCAAGGGAAGCAGTTTGTTCATTGGTTGCTCAGTTGCAACAGAAGTCCTGCCTACAAGCGAGTGTGATTGACCATGGATAGACCAAAATTGAGAGGGAAAATATATTCATAAAACAAAATCTGTACATTTCTGTTTACATCACCACGTGTTTAAAAAATAGCTTTGTTTTTTGTAAAGATGTTAGCGTTGCTTAGTGACACTAATAGAGTTTTGTTTTAGGGACTGTTTGTTATGTATTGGCGGAGGGTTCTGGTCAAATTCTGGGTATTATTAATAAAAATGTCCCACCCTCCACAATGCGAAATATATTTTCACTTGACCCTCCCCTTGTTTTTAACAAAAGTAACAACACCCTCAGCATTTAAATATTATTGAACAATTCCAGTCTGGTTTCTGCTCTAAACACAGAACTGAAAACGCATTGGTGAATATCATAATGACCTTCATCGTGCAGCTGAATCCGGCATACTGTCCATCCTTATCCTACTCGACTTGAGTGCTGCCTTTCATACCATCTCACATCCCCTCCTCATTGAACGTCTGACTGGCATTGGTATCATAGGGGGTGCACTCTCCTGGTTTTCCTCCTACCTCACTGATCTCCCCCCAGGGGTCGGTGCTTGGTCCTTTCCTCTTTATCATATACATTCTACCCCTGGGCAAGATCATACAATATCACAAAATATATTTCCACTGCTACACTGATGTAACCCAGCTCTAACTCTCCGACGAGACATTCATAACTGGGTGAATACGATCTTCCTCAAACTTAATGGTAACAAGACAGAAGTCCTGCTCATCGGCTCAAAATCCACCCTTTCAAAAGAGCACAACTTCAACATCACAATAGACGAGATCCCGTCACGCCGTCAACTCAAGCCAAAAGTCTGTCATTCTGGACAGTTCCCTTTAATTCGAAACCCACATTAAAACAATGTCCTGGACTTCATTCTTCCACCTCCGCAACATCTCCAGGCTCAGATCCTCTCTGTCACACTCCAGCACTGAAACACTAATCCATGCTCTCGTCACGTCACATCTGAACGACTGCAATTTTCTTCTAACTGGTATCCCCACAAAGCTCAAGAACAGACTCCAACTCATACAGAACTCTGCTGCTAGAATCCTCACTGGTACCAGTTCACCTATCCTCATCAATCTATGCACTACTTCATCAATCATCAATCCTATCTCACCTATGCACTACCGTATTGAATATAAGACCCTCCTCACCTATAAGGCACTACATAAACTCACACTCCGTTACATTTCCGACCTGCTACCAGGCTATGTCCCTTCCCACTCTCTCCGCTCTTCCTCGGCTGGCCTCCTTGTCATCCCCTTTAGCTGTCCTGCACCAAGGCTCTGGAATGCACTCACATTTGACAGACAACACACACAGTACATTCATTAAAAGAATTACTGAAGACACAACCTTTTAAGAAAGCTTTTAATCTGTTGGCTTCATTGTACTGCATCTTCTGAGACCAAATGTAGAGACAAAAAAATTCAACACGGCTTGTGAAGAAACCACCTCATTCAATATCAATATGGGTAGCTACTGGGTTCCGCGTGGCATACTGGGCATTGCAGGGCAAACTACGCCACGAAAGTCAGTGGTTCGAGCCTGACTATGGCCTCTCTGACTTTGCCTGGGCCTCCAGCATGAGGCAGCGCAAATTGGCATTTAGTATAGATAACTTGGATTATCTACCTTGCCACGTATCTCTCCAGCGACCCTGTGTGCAGATTGGGCGCCTGTGAATTCAATCATGGAGGTTAGTGGAGAACAACTGGAAAAAAAAACTATTTGCAGGCGTGAAAATAAGGAAAAAGTATAATTTTATTTTTAAATAATAGTGTAGCTACTGTTCATTTGTATATGCGGGTAGCTTCCAGATGTATTTTAGTTGGGAATTATTACTAGGTAGCTATATTATTCTTAAAATATGTTATCAAATTTTATTATTTTATTGTCATGGGTATGTTGTCTAATGATTTGCACACATCTTGGTCATAGTGAGGTGGTGCAAGAAAAACTAATTACAGAAAGGTATAACATATACATACAATTTTAGCTAAATAAAGTAAGACTGTAAAAACATGCTTAAAAGGGTGTTTTTTAGCAAACTGATTTTGAATGTTGCAGATAGGACGCTAGGCTTCTGAATTCAGATTCTTCCATTAGCATTCCAATATATAATGCTAAATATAGCAGGGAGAATTATTACGTTAATAAAACCTACAATACTACTTTGAAGCCCCTCTAAAAAAAATCACACTTCCCTCCTCTCTGCCCCCACAAGAAAAACACAGCCCTCCCCAGAGCAAAAATAAAAGTTGGAACATCCCATTTCATAAATATTTATAAACACCCCACTGAATAAATATTGACCTGCAATAAGTCCTCAAAAAAATCAGGAACTGAAGATGGCTGCAGTACAGGCCTGGCAGAGCATCACTACATTAGATTACCAGCATCTGGTGATATCGATGCATCGCAGACCTCAAGAAGTCATTGCATGCAAAGGATACATGACCAAATATTGACAATTATTACTATTCTACATTATGTCATATTTCTCATACTTCAGACTTTGCGCCGTAGAGAATGGTCGCATGGACTATGGCTCCGCTCACTCTATGCAGATTTTGGCTTATTACTGTTTTTTTAGTTTTTATTTCTACACGTTCTACACTGTCGCTCATACAGTATGATCGACTAGCACTTTTGGATATACGTAATTCACTGGATACAGACTTTTTTTCCACTTAACAGAGCGATTGCTGTGACTGGAATATCCCGCCGTGGTCGACTTGTTTACTCACACGCAGGCGACGAAGACGGAAGAGAAGAGGAAAGAGAGCGGGAGTTCTATGCAGATCACGGACGAGATACTGCAATCCACCGTTACCGAGCATTTTACTTGCAAATGTTCAATCACTAGACAATAAAATGGACGAACTTCATGCTCGGATTATCTTCCAGCGAGACATTGCCAACTGCTGCGT
>JACXGM010016519.1:0-13795 GCA_016801145.1 Umbra pygmaea | reverse complement strand
CCCACAGAGATAATAATAAAAATAATAATACATTTATTTTATTTTGCGCCTTTAAAAGTTGCTTTTCAAAGCGCTATTTATGAGTTGTTACATTTTTTGTTATTTTCACAGATAATTTGGTCGAATCAAGACAGGGCACTGGGAGTGGGACACATTTTCAGCCCGGGAGTTTCATGTGCACCAGCCCATTTTGTAATGGGGGTAAATTATAACTGCAAATAGTCTACCCACTTTCAATGTGTAATTTCCTACTCTACATGTTTCATTCATTTATTTAGAGAGACAACTTAAATGTATATGCTATTAAACAAAATATCCTCAGTATTTAGCCAACTACAGTAAATACAGAGACATTGATAAAATAAGCTAAATGTTAAGTTTGAAGAATGAGGTTGTATATTACCCATTTCAGAAGACCTTGAAATGGGCAATATTTGTAGTTAAACAGTTTTTTCAATTATTATTTTTACAATTGCTAGGACCCATTTCTCTCTCTTTTTCAAAACTCTATACACACAGTTCTCATAACCAACTTTCAGTGTTGCACAGCCAAAATGCGCTAAAACTACCAAAACAATTCATGCTTCTCTAATCAACTCATTCTTCCATAACACTAGCAACAGTTGTCACCCAGCATCACTCATAAAACAATAAACTAAGCAACACAAAGAACATATTATTTCTTTAAAAAACAAGAATGACCCTTTTCCACTCTTAAGAATTCACTAAAGTGTTTATTACAGGAATGAATCAGACATGATGCAATATGCTTTATTATGTTGTATGTCATTTATTGGCATTGAGTGATTCCAAAACACAAGAATTTCTATATGCTCCAGGGGTATTCAAATCACTCACACACTTTCTGTTAACGTTACCGATAGACTTCCTAACCTGAGAAGGAAAAACAGAGCTGTTCGATGGCTTTACGTCATAGGCCGACCAGGGCTATGCCATTTGGGGAGGGGCCCCTCACTGATCCCCCTATATTTCTGAAAATCCTAGACATGGTTGTGACCTGCACTTCGTTCGTGCTTTCTGATTAGCCTGTGTTTGTATTGAAATAAGAGGCTGCTGCGGCCCGCCATACGTGTTGAGCTGTACAGTTTGATCAGCGGGCAGTGGCCACACACCAGGCCGCCGGATGGTGTTGCTGAGAACTTGCAATGTATTACTATTATCAGACCAGTCCTCACGGCCTTGAACCACTTCCGGCCCACCGGGAAAAGTCCTGACTCTCCTGATTGCCACCCCGCTACTGAATCAAGACATGACCTTGCTTAAACATGGAGACAGAACACAACCAATGAGAACTATGCTGTAGGAAGGAGTTTAGCTTACATTTTGAAAATTCCCTTTTGCGCTGCTCAAGGCAGGCTCAATACCAATCTGTTTTGCACATGGAAACAGAATTTAAATGAATCAACGGACCAAATTACGCAAGATTTACAACTGTGTTTTGGAGATAATACGTATCATGTTTAATGATGATAATTGATCATAAAATGTTATATACTATTACATTACCACTGCCCACAGCATCCCTTTTGACCACCAAGTATACATTATGCAGTACTTCATATAGCTGAACAAGCAGAGTGTCACTTATAAAGCACCAACATTCTTTCCAGTCTGCCACAATACTATCTGAAAACTAAACGGTTTTATGTTCGTCTGTGGTGTAAAAACCTCAGATGGATAAACCTCAAACAGTTTGATCATTAATAATTCTGAGTGTCAACTCTTTTTGCATGCCATTTGCATTTCAAGTAACCCATGTTTTAACAGAAGCAGTGAGCAGCAGGGGGGTGGGGTGGTTCATTCCTTCCCAATTAATATCCCAAATTCTGACACCCAACCAGTGATCTCACAGCACCCAACTCACACTGGAGCCAAGCTCATCCAAAAACCAATGCAAATGGCTCCCTAGTGCTCTCATATACATTTCAGATTGTCTGGTGTTTTTAATCTATGCATACATAAGACAGTGGCTTCAACTGCTGAGATATGTGGTTATTCCCTGGCAATGTACAAGCTAGAGTATGTTAATATGCTTATAATATGGTTGCCAGCATTTGTGAAAATTACCACATATTGTTCTTTGTTTTTTATTATTCTTCTTACTTTATCACCACCCGCAGTTTTCCCAATATCGATTCCATTCCAGGCGGCAGATTTATACTTGATTGGTCCAATCGGTCCAACAAATGATACTTCAACATTCTAAGTAGAGAACAGTAACTTAAAGTAACTTAAAAACAGACTTTCTCATCTTACACAAAATGCCTGCAATGCTTAGTGCAAATGTGAATACAAACGTGGCTCCCAGACAAAGCAGACAAACGGTCACCGTTGGCCCGACGTTGCCAGACAGATAACCGTTGTGTTTAATCTTTGTAACAGTGTTGATGGTAAAGAATGCAGGAGTCCTTCTGTCATTAGGATTATATGAATATGACAGGGATGACAAATATAGTAGCGTTCTAGAAGGTACTGACAAAACAGGTGAACGGAGCACAACAACTATATACTAAATACTAGGCTCTTACCGCGGCATAGACACAGCTAATATATAGCATACGCCTGCCTCTACAGTCATACTAAATACATGTACAGCACATATTGTGGTGAAGGCACTCCTTGGTGAAACAACACGAAGACAAAAACATGTGCAATGGAAATATAGATAATTGTCCAAGTCTGACCACCAGGTAGAGCCAACCCACCCAATGGTTCCATCCTCAATCCCTGAAGACATTATAATCTTCTGTTAATCCGTAAGCAAAGTCAGTTGTGAAAAAAAACAATGTACATTGCTTGAAACAGCCTTTTGTCTATGTGTCCGAAAATAATTACGTTTATCATATGGAAGAGGAAATGTAGCGTATCGGTCAATGCATCTGCAAACCTTATTAATGCAGTATTTTCTATATTTTTTCTTCAGGTGTGGGCTTCCGAATGCAACTTTGTCTAAAGAGTTGTTAAGTTGCAGATGGCTGAAAAAAGTAGTTGAGCAAACCACTTCTGCCTTGCTAGTGTATCCCAACCTTGGTTACTTGTGGTACAGTAACAAAAATAATTTGGACACTACTGGAAATTAGGACATTTTTGGGACACTTTGCATCACACACTACTGCTGCAACGCAATCACATTGCAGTTTCTTGAAAATACAAGCCGTTCTGGTTAAATTCATATTTTTAGCAAAGAAAATGGTCATGAGGCATGTGGTTGTGTAAAATTAACCCAACACCACTCCTCCAACATTTGATATGTTAGTAGGCCACACAAGTAGTTTCCTTTAAGCTAATCTTTTATAACAAAGAGTAAACATGTATGTAATCTACTTTATATATATATATGAAATTGCAGACATTTACCAGTCTGCTTTAGTAATGCTTTTGTTTATGCTTTCTAATTTTTAGGTTTATAGAGACTCTACCCTGTCAACATCAGACAGTCTTACTAGCCTACTGTACGGTTAATGAAGTCAGTGTAAGCCAACATTTGTGCAGTTGCCAGAGAAAAAGCTGAGTGCCTTTTTCTGACAGTGGCTGATTTTGCATTTTTTTTACTTGTGTTTCTGGAGACATTTACGGCAAATACATCCATTACAAGCCACAATGCCCAGTCTTGTGTGGGAATGAAAAGTTTTGAATACGGGCGGTATTTATGCAGACCCAGACAGGGCTCATGATAATTTATCCTCACTATGTATGCCGAAGAAATGCAAATGTCCCGTAATGTAGTAAGAAATTTCTACTATTGCATTTTTTATTACCACTCAAAATGCTTGTTAAGTTGTTGCCGACATAAAATGACTGTGTGATGCAGGGAAAACGTACGTAGCGGTAGTTCATGCCGACTTTGCAGGATCACAGGTGAGTGAATGACATGCCTTTCTCAGACTTTTCAGCTACATTACATAGCTTTCTAATATCAATGACCAGGTGTTCACGTTGCTAAGTAAATAAGTAAGTATGTAAGTCAAATTGATTTACATAGCACTTTCCACAGACAAAGAATCACAAAGTAATTTACATAAAACATACAATAAAATACACATTACAACAAAATATAAAATCACAAATTAATAGATAAAAATAGAGACAGCAGTCTGTAATGGAGGAGGCAGAGCGTTCCAGAGTCTCTGTGCTACAGACTCAAAAGAGCGGTCCCCATGAATCTTAAGCAGAGTGCGAGTAACGACGGTCAAGAGATTAAGCATATTAGGCCATAGGGGGCGTGATGATGAGTGGGGTTGCAATAGGTCAGCCACATATGCAGGAGAATGGCCATGCAGTGATCTGTATGTGCAGGGCCGGCCCTGGCCAATTTGCTGCCCTAGGCAAGATTTCACCTGGTGCCCCTGGAATCACAGACAATTCCACCGGTGATCATTGTGTTCATACACTCACACAGAAACATACTGCACAGCTTTGTCTTGTTTTTCGTTATTTAGAAAATATTTTGGAAGCAAACACACACACAAAACTACATTACAAATATAATATAAATTATATACGCTACCTTTGGTTGTTATTTCAATTTTTTTACAGTCATATTTAGGCTATGCAATAAGTCATTTTTAATAATATGCATAGTACGATTTGTATTTAATACAACTTCACATATTAAATCTGTTTTGTAAAACAAAGCCTTGGGTTTTGCATTAAAAAACATTTAGTCTGTGCATTTAGATAGTTGTCCTTTAATTAACTAATTGGATTTAATGCTGCACAACGGGAGTAAAAAGGCCAGTGAGACAGATATCCGACGAAATTTTCAGATGCACTTGATAAATATATCTGGTTTCAAAATCAGTACACAAATACGACAGTAAATATAAATATAACGAAAGCAGTAATTGAGAAACATGGGTTTTCGTCTTTAACTACAGAATTATTCTCTTGCGCAAGGATTGGAATGTAGCCTAAAGTTCTTCACTCTTTTCGCCACCGTCTGACTCAACATGAAAATACTTTGAAATCCATATTTGAGAACACTAGCGACGTATATTCCCTGCTAACATTAATGCCTTTTAATTAAAAGTAGAAGTAAAAAAAACTCTTCTGTGTACTGTTTTGAACAAGCATCAAGTTATGTGCGCAATGACTGTGCATTGTCGAATGGATTAAGCCAGTACACGGTTGTGTCAGTACCCGATTTTGATGTACTACAGTGGGCTGATCTCATCTGATGATTAATTATAAATCCCCTTATTCATCATATACAAGCAATATAGCTAGTTAACCCTTGTGCAGCAGTTTTTTTTAAATGGGTCGTTTTACAGCTAATATACCACAGCTATACAGAATAACTGGTAAGCAATATTGTATCTGTTTATGATCTTTCCCAGGGCCAGCAAATATAAAGATAAAGCAGGGGCCCCAGAATCGAGCCCTGTGGGACACCGCAGGATAAATGAGATGACTCTGACAGTATATATATATATAACTACTGTCGGCAACGTAGGATGAAAACCAGTCTAGAGCTGTGCCTGATTAACCCACACAATCACGTAACCTTTCGATCAGAATGTGATGGTCTACTGTGTCAAATGCTGAGTTTAGGTCAAGAAGTACCAACACCAAACAATCACCTACATCAGAGTTGTGTTGTTTTTGGCAGGGTGTTTTAATTTTAGTTTTAGTCTAGTCTTTGTGTCAAGCTGTCATTTTAGTTTAGTCACCTTTATACTCTTTTTAGTCTAGTCAAGTTTCAGTCGACTAAATGTCTGAGCATTTTAGTCTTATTTTAGTCAGAATTATCCATGACTATTTTAGGTTAGTTTTAGTCTACAAAAACCGATGACATTTAGTCTAGTTTTAGTCAGTGAAAATTGTATTTTAGTCTATTTTATTAATGCAATTCTATTTAACCCAGTCAATATAGTACAAGTACCTTTTAGTATAGACAAAACAAAAGATTTAGCAAAAATGACAAATCTGAACAAGAATACTTATATTGTATTTATCGTTTTAAATATTTTAGCTTACTTTTTAAGATATAATAAGATATATAATTATTTACTAAGTATGTTAGAATTTTACCTTGTTTTTGTCTTATTTTCAGACATATAGGAAATCAAATTATCTCAGTGCACTAACATTTTTTGCAGTGCAATGTAAGGTCAGTGGTAAAATTTCTACCTGCCAGCTGTGAGACTTTGTAAAAAGGTGCTAAGACTATTTGTCAGATTGGTCGATTGAGGACAGTAGTCAGGGTGCGCACTGCGAGGCGCTGTGTGTGCGCAACTAGTATGTTCGTTGTTTGAGTGACAACCACTCACAAGTAACAGCAGTGGATCGGGAGAGGCACTTCAGATGTGTTCATGATGATGGAACATTGTTTGCACAGTGTGAGATTTCTATTTTTTGATGAAATGTGTAGAAGAAAGAAACTGAGAGTGGAATCGACTCAAGTGACAATCTTTAAAAATGAGACGTAATATCGATAGTGTCAATATTTTGGGATCGATCTGCCCACCCCTACAGGAAATAGAAATATTGCAAAATAATAATGTGACTAAACAAGACGAAATAACGTTATAACATTTTGTCTGTCTCTTTTTTCTCAATGAAAATGAAGAGACATTTTAGCATAGTTTTTATTTTGTAAACCACATTTAGTCTAGTTTTTATTCGTCAACAATTTTGCATCACTACTTTTAATTATAGTCATCGTCACATGACCAGCATTTACATTGCATCTTGTCTCGATTTCGTCACGTGATAAAGGTTCGTTGACGACGATATTTAGTAATAATGTTCGTTGACGAAGGCAACACTATCGCGGAGGACATTAGAATACCAATAGAAATCCTCAGAAGAGCAGTTGCTGTTTCTGAAACCCTGATTGATACTAAAATATTAATAGTATCAAACAAAATCTTAGGAGGAAGAAATTAGGTAGCAATGTAAGCAATCCGGTCATCCTTGACTAGTGTATTAAAAAAAATACATAGATCTTTGAGATGCAGACGGTGCACCTCTAGCCCTGTGGATTTCCAAAGTCGTTCTGTCCTGCGACACTTCCATCTCAAACTATGGACAAATCCTGTCATCCATGGAGAAGTGTTAAGACACAATAGAAACAGTTTTAACAGGCCCACTTTTGTCCGTTTTATTTCAAAGGTGGAATAGGGTTCTGTAGTCACTAATTCATAAAGAATTAGATATTTCCAGACTACAGAGAGACCACCACCACTACCCATCAACCGCGGGGTCCCAATAAATGAACAGTCCATAGGACACAATTCATTTAAGTGGCAAAAAAAAAAATCCTTTGCCATGTTTCAGTCAGGAAAAAATAAAACAGGTTCTCCCTTGTAAATAAGTCATTTAGAATGTATCAAGCACATTTTTATTAAAACAGCAGCAAGAGAGCTTGTAGCAACAGCAGTGCGAGGCATCCGGCGAAGGTTCCAGGTGTGTGGGCAGTGGGCCCTGCATGCAACAATGACCCGTGAGAGTGGTGTCAGATGAGGCCAATAGGGGGAGCTAGCAGGGGGGGCAGTACACTGAGGTGACACCATAGCTGGAGTCAGAGGTTCTGCTAAGGGGTGTGTGATGTCAACAGTCAGTCGAATTGGAAAGATTGTGCAACATACTGTAAATTAGCCGCTAGCATTCGGCTACCCTACCTGCTTGGGTGGAGTCCATCTGCTTGGGAGAGGGGGGGAACGATTCCAAAACATTTTAGTATAGTTGATAAATTCCATATTCTGGGTTTTGCAGGCAGAAATTTGTATCCATGCCATGACAGGCATAACGTCACTTGGTGTTGCCACAGTGTAGTAGGCTAACAAGCCGGTTAAACAGTTTGTTGACATTCAGTTACTACACTCTGTGATTAATAGCTAGCTATCACTTTGTCACAAATAAATCACTTTATAAAATGGATGACACAATGTTATTGTGGTGAGTGAATGTTAAAAAAAAATATTTGTAGATGGTCTTATTTGGAAGATGGTGTTAAGACTTGAAGTCTGAGGAATTGTCCACCATGTAAAATCTTTTTATCTTTTGTGTAAGGCTTCGAACCCGATTTAAGCCAATCAAATTGCAGATATATCTGAACATGTTTTATAAAGTCTTTTATAAGACGAGTGGTTTGAATCCTGAAGCTGAGGTATATGACACCACATATGTAGCTATGACACAACAACACTTTCTACTGCTCTAATTGTGTTGGTAACTAGTTTATAAGAGCAATAAGGCAACTCTGGGGTGTGTGATAATATAAGTGCTGTGTCCAGGCGTGCGAGGCATCATGCATAAGAACAACTGTTAGCTGTGGTATATTGGCTGTATACCACATCCTGCATTGCCTGATTACTTGTGGTTACCTTGGTAGTAGCATGGTTCTGGATATGCCAGGCATGGCTGGAAAAAGTCTGCACAGCATACAGTATAGTCCCTACTGTACATATAGCTAGATATGACTGTCTGCAAAACGTAAATGTATCATGAATAGAACTGAGGAAACAACATAATTAGCATAGAACAAAACCAAAACAAATACATATAACTAGTGCTGTCAAGAATAATATGACAGTTTCACATCTGCATAGTGGAAGAGGTTTAAAAAAAGATTCTGTTTCATTTTATCAGAATCAGAGATACCGATACGTGAAGTCTGAAGGTTGATGCTATTTACCAACTAGTATGCAATTAACATTTGCTCTATCTACTGTATACAGTATAACATTTTAGACTGAATATTTTTAAACACTTCTGGTGTTTCTGTGGTTGGACATATTGCTCTTTGAAAACTAGACAGAAAAGCAACCGTCGTTGAATTCTGTTAATATGTATGACACCCATAGTTCCTAGAAATGACAATGTGGTGACGAACCAGAAAATGTAAACTCAAATGTAAAATGCATGTGTCTTTGCACGTCAAGACATGAGAATTTCACATGAATGCTCTATGTAGTAAATCGAACTACAAAAGAAACAGACTATCTGAAAAGGCATTATTATAGAATAAAACTTTTTTTCCTAAAGGCATTATTATAGAATACAGCATTCCATTATTATTAAAAACATACCTGAATATAAACACTAAATCTTCAAAACTAGACAGAGAGTCAGGATGTCAACAAGTAAGCACCCGAAAGGTAAATAAGCAGATGATATCTCCAGCAGCTGAAGTAGTAAAATTACCAGATATATACATAAACATGTACACACATCTATGTTTGCTTGTATTTTACCTCTGATTAGCCAATATCGCTGTCCAGTTTCCTTTTCACTTTTTCTTGTCACTAGACATCTGGGTGAACAGGTGCGTACCTGCACCATCCTTTTCACGCCCACTTGAAGAGCTCACTCACTGTGAACAAAGCCTTGCTCTGACTCTTCCAGACACAGCAGAATGGGTAGTTTTGCCTGCTGGTGGATACTTGGGTTTCAATTTTTATTTTAAAATCTTTTTGAGGAAAGTAAGATGAGAAGAATATACATACACACACTCAACGGAGGAAGTGGTGATAGGTATCAGAGCTGTGAGTTGATCTGGCAGAGTGATTGACTAAGGGGAAACCCTAGGCCTGCATTTCATCCACCTAATATACATACAGTGAAGATGAGCTTCCCCTAAAAATGACTCACAAAGCCAAGCTATGTAAACTATGCAATATATGTAAAGTTTAAATAAAGAAGAAAACCTTTTGAGCAAAGTCTAATGTTCCTTCAAATTTCCAATCATCCACCCAGTGTTTTTGTAAATAATAGCAATTCTTTGAAATATTCTCTGAAATACATGTTTTTTGCATCACAAATTTCACTTTCTCTAACCAAGAAACAACCCCTTTGTAACCAAAGGAAAAAAAACAGAGATTGATTTTGAAACAAGAATTTAAGGTCACTTTCTCATAGGTTGAATCTTCCTTTAACATGCTAAATTTATCTAGTTATCGACTGGCAGGAAGACAGTCGGTAAAGGATAATGACAGACCTACTGATAAATATCTGAACCAGCTACGCAACCATTATTCAAAATCAAATAAATACTGTGTTTATTTTCATGAAACTTTATTTTATCATTAAAGTTACTCCCTTGGAGTAGGTCAATGACACAACCTACTCCAAGGTATTCCATCACCTCCTTGGAGTACATCTCCAGGAGATTCCATCATCTCCTGGAGATGTGCTCCATCCCCACTACCGCTGCCGTTCCCTGCGCCACTAGCATTAGTGATGACCCCCGCTTAGCAGATCCCCCCTGCCCAGACTCTACACAATGGATCCTTGCCCTCAGTTCTTCAATCAACTCTGTGGGAATAAAAAACTTTCTGGAATAGCCGATTCTGTTCCCTCTTCAATCAACTGAATTGTTTACACAGCTATGCAATAAAAGATATACAGTTGTATGCAAAAGTTTAGGCACCCCTGACAATTTCCATGATTTGCATTTATAAATTATTGGGTGTTTGGATCAGCAATTTCATTTTGATCTATCAAATACCTGAAGGACACAGTAATATTTCAGTAGTGAACTGAGGTTCATTGGATTAACAGAAAATGTGCAATATGCATAAAGACGTAATTAGACAAGTAGGCAGCTGGGAGGAGGTGTTCTTATTCTCCATGGTCTTCACAGTGTCCCAGAACTTTTTGGAATTAGTGCTACAGGTTGCAAATTTCTGTTTAAACAAGCTAGTCTTGGCATTCCTGACTGATTGTGTGTATCAGCACCTTACTTCCCTGAGGATTTGAATATCGTACAGATTTTTTTAGGCTAAACCAGTGCATCGCAGCGTGTTTTTGTGCTGGGCGAGGGTGGTCAAACCTGGAGTGAACCAAGGGCTATATCTACTTTTTGACTGGGACGTGTTTGTTTAACCCTCCAGGGTCTTGGGGGGCTTAAGTCCGTCTGGCACAATGTTGGCTTTTTGCCCTCTGGAAAGGTCATACTTTGACCTACAGTGAAGTCCCTTATGGTTTTGGATTCAGAAGACCCATGGCTACAACATGGATGAATGAAATCCAACATCCTGGATCATAGAATTTTATGTTTTATTAAATATTTATCCCAAAAAACTAAAGAATGTATGTATTTTTTGTTGTTTTTTACATGTTATGAATAAGGCTTTTATTGCTTATTGTCAAGCCCCCAGGGGTCCTGGACCAGTGTGTAATGTTTGGAGGCCATACAATCAAGTCAACATCAAAATGCTACAATTATTTTTAACTAGATTTCTATATGTTTTTAAAACCCAGCTAAATTCTAACTCCAAAAATGGTTGTTTTATGCAGGATGATGTCCTACCTCATTGTAAATTTGTTATTTTTTCATTTTCACTTCCTACTTCCTGTCTGTGATATTTTTTGTCAAATAGAAAGACCATCGTCGGCTTTAAGGCATGATATCTCAGGCTCTGATTAACCCACAGAGATGTGCCACCACCAGGCCCGGATTAAGAATTCAGAGGCCCCTGGGCACAATGTCTTGTAGGGCCCCCCACCCACTCAATCAAGTTTTAGAATTTTTTGTTACTATTTGCTGGCAACACCCATAGATTGTATAATAACTGGATGGAGCCATGTGTGAAATCACCCATTGGTTTGTTAAGATCTGATTTGGGTCATCGAAATTGCCGTTACGGGCGCAGACATCTTGGTTGCGGATGTAACGATTTTAGACTAGAGGGAGGAGTAATTTAGTTAGCTAACATATATTAATTGGGATGGTAACGAAAAACAGTATTAAAACATAATGTAAAAGAAAATGTAACGTTACTTACTGGAAAAAAGTGAAATGCCAAATGCTTTGAGTGTCTTGTCGTACAATCTCATGGCAGTTGCTTCAATGCATTTAGGGGTGTGGTCCTGGTCAAGACAATCTCCTGAACTCCAAACTGAACGTCAGAATGGGAAAGAAAGGTAATTTAAGCAATTTTGAGCGTGGCGTGGTTGTTGGTGCCAGACGGGCCGGTCTGAGTATTTCACAATCTGCTCAGTTCCTGGGATTTTCACACACAACAATTTCTAGGGTTTACAAAGAATGGTGTGAAAAGGAAAAAAACATCCAGTATGCAGCAGTCCTGTGAGCAAAAATGCCTTGTTGATGCTAGAGGTCAGAGGAGAGAGGGCCGACTGCTTTAAGCTGATAGAAGGGCAACTTTGACTGAAATAACCATTCGTTACAACCGAGGTATGCAGCAAAGCATTTTTAAAGCAACAACACGCACAACCTTGAGGTGGATGGGCTACAGCAGAACACTCCACCGGGTACAACTCATCTCCACTACAAATAGGAAAAAGAGGCTACAATTTGCAAGAGCACACCAACATTGGACAGTTGAAGATGGTTTAGGGGATGTTTTCTTGGCACACTTTAGGCCCCTTAGTGCCAATTGGGCATTGTTTAAATGCCACGTCCTACCTGAGCATTGTTTCTGACCATGTCCATCCCTTTATGGCCACCATGTACCCATCTTTTGAGGGCTACTTCCAGCAGGATAATGCACCATGTCACAAAGCTCGAATCATTTCAAATTGGTTTCTTGAACATGACAATGAGTTCACTCTACTAAAATGGCCCCCACAGTCACCAGATCTCAACCCAATAGGGCATCTTTGGGATGTGGTGGAACGGGAGCTTTGTGTCCTGGATGTGCATCCCAGAAATCTCCATCAACTGCAAGATGCTATCCTATCAATATGGGCCAACATTTCTATAGAATGCTTTCAGAACCTTGTTGAATCAATGCCACTTAGAATTAAGGCAGATCTGAAGGCGAAAGGGGGTCAAACACAGTATTAGTATGGTGTTCCTAATAATCCTTTAGGTGAGTGTATAACCTGTCCAAATATTGACAAATGTACCTCATGTAAGTCGCTTTGGATAAAAGTGTCTGCCAAATGCCCTAAATGTAAATGTAAAAGAAAGCACATTGTTTTTTTGTTTTTGATAACACTATATTTCATTTAACCTAAAAAATGTATGACAGCCACATCCCGCTTGAGAAATTCTCGCCAATACTGTTTCTCTCCATCTAGCTGCTGCACTTGTTTAGCTTTCACAGACCCGCTCCCAGTGACAGATGAGATGAGTGCCGAAGCAATGCTAACATACAATTACAATGCTCTGTTCTTTTCTCATGCTCACGCAAACCTTCGGGGTGTTTCCATTCAGAAAAAACACTAACAAATGTATTTTTCTTGGTAGAAAAAAGCATAGGCTACAGACAAAGCAAAAAATATTACCTGTAGATGGTGAATAGGCAATCCAGTTTCTGGAAACTTTTTCCCTATTTGGCAGCAGTAGCGTAGCCAGAAAAAACTATTTGGGTGTGCATCTAAAAAACTTGGTGTGCCACATCGATTTTTCTCTACATAACAGAGGCCTATACTACGAAGCTATGTTCAACACGCCCTAGATTTCCTTTCATTACCTGGCTTCACTAAACCTAACAATTGCGATCTAGATACGGGATGTCACGACCATGTTTACAATTCATTAAATTAACCCAGGATTTCCGAATCTAGTGACAAGCGCGTTTACATAAAAGGGGCGGTGTGTGCATCATAGGACCAATCGCATACACGGACAAGTCTATGAGAGCCGCATATTTCGCTCTACTCTATTCATAGATTGTATAATTACTGGATGGCGCTATGTGTGACGTCACCCATTGGTTTGTTAATATCTGATTTGAGTCACAGAATTTGCCGTTACGGGCGCAGACATCTTGGTTGCGGATGTGACGATTTTAGACAAGAGGGGGGAGTGAGGGAGGAGCCTTTGACCTTTGGGCGGTATCTGGGTGGTGTCTCATTATGATCT
>JACXGM010016518.1:0-20441 GCA_016801145.1 Umbra pygmaea | reverse complement strand
GTTGGCTTTCTCTAATGAGTACCTTCATGAAAGATACAGATAATCAGTGGAGGGACTGGCCCATTGTCAGCTTCTTGAGCCAAATGTCGCCAGTGCAGCACATTGATGTCCTGCGTTTACAGTTCCACAGACTGTTTGCTTAGCGTGGCATATGTTTGCTACAGGTCGTGTAAGTATGCTGTAGTTGATAAGGACAACTTACATCAATGCATCCCATTTCACCACAGAATCAGTACATACATTTACTATTTACTCCCATAGTACATATTTATTTGTTGAACAACCCAGTATATTAACATTCATTAAGACAAGCCCTGTACATATTGTATTTGCTCCCAAGACCACATAACACTGTCAGGGTTGAATCTGAAAGACTACGCCAAACAAATTGTCTTATCATTCATCTAGCAACACATTGGTTTAATGGAATACACAACTGTAATTATAGTCAGATCTACTAGTGCCTTAATGACGGGAAAGTTATATGAATGACGATGATCCTTGTAACTTGACGCATTTATGCAGCTTTCCTTACTGCTTTGCATCTGGATTAAATATTTTTTAATTCTTCATATTTCTCAAAGTATAATTTGCATCTCTTGAGTGACTTGCAGCTCTGGTAGACTTGTCCATATCTGCGATTGGTCATATGGTGCACACACTGCCCCTTCTATGTGAACGTGCTCGTCACTAAACCTGTGTTGATAAACTGATAACCACCGTCGTGACATGTCTTAACCAGATTGCGGTTGTTAGGTTTAGTTAAGCCAGCTAACAATAATAAATCCTGGGCATGTTGAACTTGCTTCCTAGTATAGGCCTCAGGTTGTCATGTTGGGAGGTTATTGGTTACGAATAAATCATTAAACGAGTTAGTAATATAGAGGATACAATAAAAAAGAAATTTACTGAAAAATACATAATCACTTTTAAACACTAGCCTATTTAAGTACCTACAAACAGCTCTCAAAATATTTAAGCCCCTGACTGCTACAGGATTAAATTAATTCAGCGCAATTCAATAGCAGTATTTCATAAAATGGCTTTTGAAACTGTAGCTTTTGATAAAAATATCAACTATACTAAATTGTGCCAGAATCACCACTGCCCAAAACCTTTGTTGATTCAATACCTACCCAATTATAATTTGTCAATGCCAAGGTCTTCAGGTGTGGAGATACCCAGCTCATCTAGCGTTGGTCGCAGCTCCTGAATAAGGTATGGGTATATATCTTTGTGGGGGCCAGCTTTGTCCTAGAAAAATATAACAGCAAGGTCAATATTGGCCCATGATTTAAAGGAGAATTCCGGGCGATTTCAAAACGTAGCTCTGTTGTTTGCATATCGGAAGTGCTGTCAGTAGCGTTAATAAATCAAACAATCTGTATTGCCAAAACCGTGTTTACCTTTTGCTGCCAGTATACAACCATTACACATTTACGGGGCAAGTTAAAAAAAGGGCTTTGAGCCACTAAATGTTCGAAATGTCATTACTAGTCCATGTCCATGTGCAGTTATTCCTTATAGTGACCACAGCGAATTTGAACAAATAAGTTTGTGTACATACCTCTGTTTATTTCCCATTTTCCAGTAAAGTCCACACTAGTTGATTGTCAAAGTCATACAATGCAATATTCCAAAACTTATTTTTTCCGCAAAAAAAACAATTTGCCGTGGGTATATCCATAAACTACTTTCACAACATTGATCGGCTGTAACCTGACAATTGCCTTCACAGCTCCCAACAGTTCAACAGTTATCGCGCATGTGCATAGGTAACTAAGCAACACTTGACTCAGTCGGTGAGCTGCCAAGGAAGTGGTGTCAGGTTACCCGGCAGACTTGCTACATATTATTTGGACATAACCACAGCAAATCGCTTTTTTGCGAAAAAATAGGTTTTGGAATATTGCATTGTATGACTTCGACAATCAACTAGTGTGGACTTGGACACTGGAAAATGGGAAATAAACAGAGGTATGTACACAAACGTATTTGTTCAAATTCGCTGTATTGACTATAAGGAATAACTGCACATGGATATGGACTAGTAATGACATTTTTAGTGTCTCAAAGCACATTTTTTAACTTGCCCCGTAAATGTGTAACGGTTGTATACTGGAGCAAAAGGTAAACATGGTTTTGGCAATACAGATTGTTTGAGTTATTAACGCTACTGACAGCACTTCCGATATGCAAACAACAGAGCTACGTTTTGAAAACGCCCGGAATTCTCCTTTAAGGTCCTGAAGCACTTCCCAGTGAAGAACAATCTATTTTAAGTTAAAAATTTAAATGTTGTCGATTTTAAGTTCACAGATTGTTATTATACCCTCATATGCATTACATTTGTTCAAGTTAAGAAAAATGTGTGTTCAAAACTAGTGAGCACTAGCCTGAGATGAACTTGTGCTGAAGCTGTGACCTGGTGTTCCTGGAGGGACAACCTTTATCACGTCCATGTGTCGACTCACCTTGACAGCCTCCAGGATACGGATGGCACTGGCAAGGTCGTCTAACCGACGGCAGGCTCTTAGGGCAGCATCCAGGATCTTTGGTTCAGGAACCAGGTCATACCCGATCAGCGTGTTCATCCCTGGACCAACAAACCTTTAGGTTAGTTACCGATGAGGAGGGGGGATCAACTTCAAAGTCTATCATTAGGCAAGCTAATCAGTGGCAGAGGCTAAACCAGAGTATTGCCTCATCAGTGTCTTTCAAACTGGGTTACTGAAACATACGGCCTATCCACATGCACACTTGAACATCGTATTAGATGTGTTGTGTTGTCTTTCTTTCACATTTAATTTATCAAAGACCAATAGATTTTCTTTAGCTTTGCTGTTTGATGTCACTTTGTATGTAAAAGGACATCACAAAGGTCACACTTTTCTTTCAACCTATTTTGCTCTTTGGGGAGCATAAGTGAATCTCATGAACTTTCTCCAAAGGCCACATTAGCTTTAAAAAAAAAAAGATTTTACCTGTGTTATAATATAAAAAACAAACCAATGCAGGCCCGGCTTCTGGCACAGGTGGACAAAGCAGTCGCCTTTAAGAAATCTGAGCTCTTTGTGCGATTGTGATGTTTTATGGTTAATAGTTTAAAACTATCCCAACTGCATATGAAAGATACACAACTTATTTATATAACCCTTATTTTAACAAAACATTAATAAATAATGTGTTACAGCTGACCACTTTTAAATCTCTTGTTGGCTATTTCACTTTTAAGAGAGTGTTTCTTGCAAACAGCATACATTTGAATTTCAGAAAAATGGAATTAATAATAAGCATTCAACTTGTAACTATAGGAAGAGCACATTAAACAAAGGCAAGTAGACTTAAAAGCATATTATGGGGAAGTAAAATATATGTCTGTGCAAATATGCCTGTGCCTTTAATAAAAGCTGAATCAGCAAATTAAAACGCATCATTCCCCTTCATCTAAGAGACATTTAACCAGTCATTGTCTTCAGTAACTTTCACTTGATGATGGAAAATGACAAAAATGAATCCACGAAACTGCAACTCGGCTTCTCCTGCCACAAACACTCCCTGCCCTATGCAGATATGCAAAGAGAGCACTTGGTTCGGAGGGTCCGATTTTTCAAATAAAATTTGGAACATGCTAATTGAAATTGAATCTCAGAGCCAACACGGCTACATTTTCAGAACACAAGACAATATATTTTGCATTTTCTTTTTTCTATTTCTGCGTAAAATATGTAGAATCCTGTGTTGACGCAACCTCGATCTGTATAGTACTGTTAAAGAAACTGGATAGTCAAATATCCACATTGTCAAAAAGCCAAATTATACCAGATATTTTTTATGTAATGTAACAGTGTTTGCCATTGCTTGGAGCAGGCTAAAATAAAAAATGTTCCTTGATAACAGTCATAGTGGTGACATTGTAAAACTAGTTATGTTTGGTCCACTAATTAACAGTGTATATGAAGTTTTACAATGTCATGAAAAATAGCATGATTTGAAATTTGGCTAGCACTATATCCTACAACAGGGATGGTTCTAATCTGCGCAGACCATACAACAAGAAATATCTTCCACCAAAGTTAGCAAACTACTGTTTAGGTAGCTTCTAGCTAATGAGAATTTACAAAGCTAGCGGTCTGTTGTTGCCATACAGCCTGCAGTAATGTACATTTCTGCTGTGGACATGGACAGCATGATGTTAATCTACAGACTGATTTCCATGATTAGTAGCTCCAAATTTCAGGACGTAATGTTGGAAGCTTTATACTAAATAAAACGGGTTATTAAGATGTTCAATTTCCGGTACTGGATATTTCTTTGTTCATCTGGGGCGGTTAGAACAGCAATTTTGTGGTGACATGTCATTGTTTTTCCCACTGATTGTAGCTTTATTAGTTGTCTGTCAAGTTATTAGGTTAAAGGTTGTTTTTTGTAATTATTGAAACATGAATGATTAAAATAAAAGGTAGTTGTTGCTTATTTTATTTGCCCTGAAATACTGTTAATTTTCATTTTATTATATCCTCCTCTTTAATTCATTATATATTATCAATTCAAGAGAATTATTGATATGTTTACTAAATGGTGAATTGGCTGTCATGTCTTTCAAAACATAAAATCATAGCCTATTAATGTTATTAATTTACTTAATTTCCTTAAACCATTGAGACAGTCTTTTGCTAGAGACTAATCCACAAGGCAGCAACTATCAGCATAACCATAGAAAATGTAAGTTGCATTTCAGTCTATAACCTAATATTGGGTTGAGACCGACAATGATAAAATTTGGGCCTTGAAGCAAAACCAGTTGAGTTCCACTGAAGTAGACAATTCTAACAGGTTTGCCGTTTGCAGTGAAATATAAACCACAGAGTAGGCCTGCACGATTAATCGTTATAAAATCGCGATCGAGTCACCCCTGTCCCCGATTTCAATGTGTTATGTCACTATTTTTGGTAGCCTACTGTACTTAAATGGCCAGTATGTACTTTATTTTCTTTACTCATTGAAGCCTCCATGTTTTCAGGCTTGTGGTGATGCGCAATGTGCTATAGGTGCCAAAAATAATTTATTTTTGGTACTGCCAGTTTGTTTTGTCATATTAGGGATGGGCCGATACCACTTTTTATGGAACAAGTACAAGTACAGAGTATTTCATTTTGGGTACATGCCGATATGAGTACCGATACAAGTACTTTTAATAACTAGGCTAAATGTCACATTATGTCTTCAATGTTGATCAGCCAATTCAAATATAGAAAAATAAATGTTCCTACATATTCAGAAGAACACCAGTATTGCAGGTCAAGAATGTGTACTTTGTATTTCAAATGTCAATAGTTTACGTCTCCTTCCCAAATTAGGTAAAATGAGAGAAACACGTTTGTGAAAGCGAATGCAATATCTGCATTGTGTTCGCATTTGCACTAAGCTTTGCAGACGTTTTGTGTAAGATGAGAATGTCTGTTTGAAGTGACTTTCTCCAAACAGGAATAATGACCTAATCGTATTATATTCTGTTAAGGTATTTTGTTTTATTATAATCGGTACACAATTATCTGTACTATCACTATAATCTATTGAACAAAATATAAATAGGCTACAGCCTACATCGTATTTCCTTTAAGTTATATTTCTTAACGATAGTATGTCAGAACTTCCACTATATTGTTCATTGAAAATAGAGCTGTGATTCAGTGTTTTTCAATAAATAGAACGCGTGGCTCCGTCTGTGGAATGACTATGCATTTTAGGCGTTGATATTGTGTGCAACAAATCACCTTATATTGCAGGGAAGCATTATCCCATTTAAATCGCTTTTCTTTTTTTTTTTAAATAGCAATAAATACAGTTGTACAGCTTTATAAGCTGGTCTCTGAAAGAGGAAATAGACTGTCGTTATCATCAATATGAAATATATGCATAGTGCTGGAATACAGCTACATTTCCATTGAAACATTTACGTGAATCATATTTACCAGTTCGTTGGTATTGTTGTTCCAATCTACATGGTTGAGCAATACAACTGTTTTCTATCTATAAACGACTTTGTACAGTAGGCTACTATTCCCTCTCTGGTATAGCCCCATCTCTAGTTCATATGTGAAAAAGGCCCATCTCTAGTTCATGTAAAAAAAATCACGATTCATATTTTTCCCAGAATCAGGCAGGCCTACCACGGAGTGTATATATAGGTACTATACCCCTTCCAAATCAAGTTAAACCTAAATACCAATATTAGAGTTTGAAAAAATTAAAAAGGACATGAAGAAAAAAAGATTGGCAACACCTGCAACAGAGTTTGCCGGAGTTACTCCTCTATAATTCCATATTTCCCAGGACTGGCCACCAGGGGGCTCTACCTCACCTTTCCTCAGCTCCCATGCATCGATGTCTGACTTGTTAAAATAGGTGACCCAGCGGGCGTCAAACTCCTCGTCCGTCTCCTGCTTTCCACCGTGAGAATAACACCTCTGAGCCAAGGGAGCTGCAGAAAAACAACATCATATTTAGCCTAATAGTTTTGAACTGCAACCATAAATACCCTGTGTCCCCTTACAAGGCACTGAAACACCCATTGACCTTTAGAATGAAGGCCTACTCCGAAGGTCGGAAATATAACAAATATTGATCACACACTGTACCGACAGGATTTTAAGTTCGTCATGTCCGTAGAGAAACAGTACACACCACCAAGTGACAGCAAAGGGTGTCTAGCAAACCACCGCTTAGTTTTTAGGAAAGGTTGTGCAGAGGAACTGGAACTTTTCTGGTATAGTGACTTACCTGACCTACCTAGTTTAGTAGCTACCTTGTATCTAACATGTCACTATTACGGTCTAACGCAACGGGGCATTTCGAGGAATTAAACTACAGTAGAAAAAACAACATTTTTTACCCTACCGTATTTCTTTAAATCACCAAAACGTTTACTGTATGTACAAAAAACAGCGTTGTTTACAATTTATGCCAACTCAGCAAAGATATCTGATAACATGGCTTGAAAACAGATCCGAGTACACCTCTGAGTACATATACTGTACCTTCCCTAGGTACAGTAGGGTTACAAACTAGTGGCACTGCCTGTTAGACACACTTCATTTATAAACACAATCTAATACTTTCAATTAAATATCAACACCTCTTTGTATGTAAACGTAAAGACAAGGTAGAACGATTAGTTAGCGAACGAGACATGTATGGCTAGCCATTTGCTATTCAATGATATCAAGCTAACTATGTAGCTAGATAAGAATAACTACCGGCAAATGCCCGCTATGGCACTGCAAGTGAAGGCAGTAGAATGTAAAGGCCCAAGCCTCATCCAAGCAGTCGGTCATTGCAAGGACATAAATATCCACCAGCATTTTTGTAGACACTTCTAGGCTAAAAACATGTATTTTACAGAAAACTGAAATATACTCTACTACAACGGCGTCTCGAACATTTAATTCGCTTAAAAGCTTTATTTTGTAACCCTTGCAGGTGACTTTGTGCTAGCCATATGCTAACGTTAGCTAGCCAGACAAACTACCAACCGATATCCGCTCGAACATCCGCATGCAGCGTTTCCTTAACTTTGACACCAGGATAAAACGGTTATAAAACAGAAGAATACCTGTACATCCAAGCCGTGCCCGTGTCAAACTCCGGGCACCGGACACTGAAATTCGGACGGCTGCTCTGAACATGATGCGAGGGCAGCCAGCTAAGGCAGAAACGAATATTGAAGGGATCCGATTTAGCGCAACCTCAGACCAAATCAGTAGACACGCTCCGCGCAATGTGCGCATGCGCAGGTTGTATTCCGCATGTCTTGAATGGCATAATTTAAGGTCATGTGAGACATTTCAATATTTTGATAGGCTTAAATTACATACATCTTTAATTCCAGACCTGACAGTGTATAGCGAAGAATATACAGTAGTTGACGAAAAAAACGAGAAATTACATTTTTGGTAATATTTCACAATTTATTAAGATTTTTGAAGTGACCAAGACATGCAATTAAACAAAATGTGTTGTTTGTATAAGAAAAGTAGCCTACCTAAACACAAAATAAACAGTCGTTTTACAGCTAGTCATTATTTTACTATCAAAGTCACTAACATGTCTATCTCATCTCTCAAATTGAGTTTGTCCAGGAGCTGAATGTAAATCTAGGCTTAAGAAACTGGCGCACAATGTTCACTCACTCTCCATACAGACTCTCTTGGCTTCAGGACTAGGCAGGATAAAGTATTGGGGACCGGGTCTGTGAGATGTCCTTCCTGTGCCCAGTGTAGCCCTCTTTCTGTCTGTCTCCTCAGACTGTACCGGCAAGGAAGCTAGCAATTTGTACCCATGTTGCAATGAAGGGCTAAGTGCATCTCTTCTGCCTTTCTCAAACTTCGAAGTACTCTCACCCTGGGTCCAGAAATTACTCAGGCGGATTTGGTTCAGTGGAACTGATGGTTCTTCTTGCTTCTGAGTTACAGTACATAGGGTTTTGAAGTCACTCCCTACTCGGGGTAGAGTGGTACCCAGATTGCTTGGGGCCTGGAACAGACCAGAATCAGGTAGGGCATCTGGTGCCTGATACCCAGGCTCACATGGGTCCAGTGGGTCTATGGACACGAGGATACTGATAGCAGGGACAGTCTTCTGCACCGTCATCCTGGAACTGGGTTTCTCTTCAGTCTTGGGTCTCTCCCAAGTTTCAGTGATAGTTCTATACTGGAGCACAGAGAGCTGGTGCAACCCGCCCAGTTTACGTTTCAGGATCTCAACACAGCTAATAGTCTTGGCTATCCCCCTGGCCAACCCGGTGAACACAACTTGTCTCGCTCTCAGTTCTGTCCGGTCCTGACCCCCGTCATCCAAGCCTGTCACTCCTTGACTGAGACTCTTCCCTCTCTGATTCCGGACCGGGTCCAAGACAGTCTCCCCTTGTCCCGTCACCTTCTGACTCCATACTCTGTCTGAGATATCCACTTCCTGTCTCACTCCTCTCAGATCCAGACCATCATCCGTTCCGTCTCCCCGTCTCAGTTCTGTTTGTCTGGTGTTCTGAACGTCCTCTCGCTGCATACGAGCCATGACAAATCCTAGGAGGTTTCGAATCTTGCTCCCCTCCCTCACTCTCATTTTGAGAACATCGACTGGCAGTCCGGGGAATGGACAGGCACCTGGTACTTCTGTGGTGCAGACTCTTCTGAAGTTGCTCTGCTTTGCCAGTCGAGGTGAGCAGAATGAGTAAGGTTGCATGGAAGCAATGTCTGGGATAGGTAAGTCAGCCTGTGTTTGTTTTCTACTGACAGGGGTGCATGTAGTCCTGGGTAACATGCTGGTCGTATGCAATCCGGTGGGAAGGACCTGATTTGAACGTCCTTCAAAGTCCATCTGCTCTAAATCGGGTACCCAGTCCTCTTCTAATACAATTCTGAAAAGTTCTGATGTTCAAATTTATCCAAAAAGAATATTGTAAACCTTTCTTTTTGGTTCCCAAGAAGCTATAATCACAATGATGACCTTCCTTTTTCCCAAAGCATTAGGTTGGATGGGAATGAGCTGAGGTTCTGCTGAAGCTGGGTATATATGTACGATCACACAGTGCTATCACACAGTCAAGAAATACTAAAAAGTGTGAGACAGAGAGAGGGAGAGAGGACAGGATGCAAAGAGAGACCTATTATTGGCTGTCCTGTTCTGAACCAAAGTGCATATGTGTGTGTTCATGTGTGTGTGTTTGAACATGCCTGATTAAAAATGTTTTATGCATTGAAGCATTAAAATATATTTGTAGAACAATTAAACGATGCCAGCTCAAATTCCCTTCGAAACAACAAGCCAGAAAACTGGAAGAACCTGAAAAATAAAAGCTCTGCAATGTAGTACTCCCTTTTTTCCAAATTTCTGTCTGCAAGATATTATAGAAAGACAATGAAAATTTTGTACATAAGTAATACAAAACCAGTGAGCTACACTTTTGTCTAGATCAACTGTCTTCAACAGAGGAAGAGATGAGTGGAGAGAGAAACAGGTAGAGAAATAGAGTGGAGAGAGATAAGAGGCCATCTGTTGTTGGAGAAACGAGCGCCTGAAGGTTCTCTTTTTGAAAGTAGCATAACGCAGGGCGAGCAGGATGAACAGAAGTCCCTCTTTTCATCACACCTCACAGCCCTTAGCGCCGACTGACCCAGAAAGCAAAAGTATTTTGCTACATTTTAAACGTTGTTTGATTGGCTGGTAAGATGAGCGCACTACAGGTCCTCCTATTACATGTTTACAACCCAGACGTTTTTTAATTTCTGGTACCTAGAAATATTTACATCTTTTGTATATTATGAAATAAGTTTAATCTTTCTCTGTTCTGTTAATAGTGGCATTGTTTTACACTGTCTGTGGGTGTAGACTATCTGACAGGTATTTTATGCGTTTTTCGACCGTTTGGTAGGCCGGTTTTTCTGGTTTTCTCATTCGAGAGTAGAATTAATGTGGGGCAGCTAATATGGAGCCAGCACAGAGTTATAATGCTGCGTGTCTGCTTCACAGAGCACACACCGTGGCTGGCGACATGTTTATAACTTCCCCTTGTGGAAAGTGAGGACAGTCCTCTCTCCTGTGAAATTGGAGCTGTGCACCTGCGTCTGAAAGACCGCCTGCAGGGCTGAGCATCGCCACCTTGTGGCAGAGCACTGAAATGATTTATTTCACAAGGCAAGGATAGGGAAGTGATTTTCATCTGATTAAAACCGGCACAAGGTTGAATAATCTACCAAAGTTGAATAAAAAAGGCTTTTAATAGGAAAAACTGATACTAAAGTGTTGCACAATTCATATTCTTCATATTCATATTCATTACAAATTTAGGCACCTCAATCTTATAACAAAATACACAATACTAGTTATATTTCTGTGATATAGATTTTAAAGGAGAGCCAATCAGATTGTCCTACCCTAACCACAATTACAATATTAGTCAGTGTTACGCATTGTTCCATATAACATTTATCTTAGTACTGATATGTGCCCAATTTTCCACGTGTACATATTTTTCTTTTGCCTATTTCACTCCAGACTGTGGATCAGATATTATTGATAACAAGCTTGAAGCTATTAAGTTAAAGGGCAGAAGAACATATTTCAATCGGACAATCATTCTTTTACTGGCCAGCATGATAACGTTATCAGAAGTGACAAAGTATTTCATAATTATCACTTAGTATCTCATAATTATGAGATAATATTTTAAATCCTTTTTCTTTTTTCTCTCCCACCATCGGAAAGGGGCTTCCATAGTTACCCAAGGGCTGGCCATGTGAGACTACTACCCTGGTATATGTGGTAGGTAAGGTATGGTATAGGTACTTTATTGTCACATACAGATACATTCATTTTCTGCATTTAACCCATCCCTCAAGGGAGCATGTGGGGGTGCTACTAGCTGGGTGGTGTCAGTGTTTGGTACATCGTCCACACTACCCTGGTGTATGTATGGTGCTTTTAGCTGGGTGGTGTCAGTGTTTGGTACATCGTCAACACTACCCTGGTGTATGTATGGTGCTACTAGCTGGGTGGTGTCAGTGTTTGGTACATCGTCAACACTACCCTGGTGTATGTATGGTGCTACTAGCTGGGTGATGTCAGTGTTTGGTACATAGTCAACACTACCCTGGTGAATGTATGGTGCTTCTAGCTGGGTTGTGTCAGTGTTTGGTACATAGTCAACACTACCCTGGTGAATGTATGGTGCTTCTAGCTGGGTTGTGTCAGTGTTTGGTACATAATCAATACTACCTCCACATTCATGTTTTCACACAGCTCTTTTTCTGAAATCTGTGCAGCAGTGAATCCAGTGGCCCTGTAGTCAATCAGATGTTCTTTGATTTTGTCTATGAGATGGACTGCTACATCACGAACAGTTCAGTAGGCTGCAGAGCTGGCCGTGGTGCTGAATCCACCTTGTGGCTTTAAATCACTGCATGGGAGTTGTCAGTTTTGCTCCCTCAAAACTTGCGACATCTGTGGAATTGCGCTGTGTGATGAAACTGCACATTTTAGAGTGGCCTTTTGTAGCCAGCCTAAGGCACACCTGTGCAATAATCATGCTCTCTAATCAGCATCTTGATATGCCACACCTGTGAGGTACATGTATATATTTTAATGCATTGAATATTAGTTTTTGTCCACTATGTTACATGGGCTCCCTTATAAATATATACATATCGGCCCACTGGGGGGTCCATAGATAGGGGGAAAAAAAAAAATATATATATATATATATATAAAAGTGGCCGGGGCCCCTAACCGGATGCTTAAGTCGCTTATGCCTAGAAACGGCCCTGGTAACAAAATACTGCATCTCAATCAATCAAATTTATTTATAAAGCCCTTTTTACAACAGCAGTTGTCACAAAGTGCTTTGACAGACACCCGGCTTAGTACCCCAAAGAGCAAGCAACAAGGGATGCACAGTGGCATACTACCTAGTATGTCCTCTTCAGGCTGTACCAGGTGGGAAACAGCATCTGTAGCAAAACATTCTGTAAATCAACTAGTCAGTAAAATTTTGAGACACTGCTAATCAGAATATGATTGTAGAGAACCTGTTGTAAAGTGTTGATGCAGTTGTAATGTTTGACAAGCTCCTGTTTGGTATGGATCTTGTGCTGGCCTTTGACAATCCCTGAGTATCCGGAGAGGCTGGAGACAGAGCTCAGGTAGATACCCACTTCATAGGCAGCTCCGTAGAGCTGGAACACAGAAGAGAGCAACTGGTTAATCCAAGCTTATCAACAGAGCCTTGAATATGTATGAACAGCCTCCTATTTAATATATAATACGGTAATATGGTCAAATGTACAGGATGATCCAGGAGATGCCAGTAAACTTGACACCCTGTAAGGTCACTTCTAAATCAGATCGACAAGAAGATCTAATTACAATATTCCCCTTTGTACAATTACCTACACAACTAGAAAAAAATTGGTTAAAATATGTGTTCAACGGTTGCCTTCTCGTTTTGAGCTGGAGTTTGTGGCCGAAGGGGGTTTAACCGGATTCACTGTTTTCTCATCCATTTTGCTCACATCGAGACTTGAATCTTGTCATTAGTATCAGTATTTACACTCACCTAAAGGATTATTAGGAACACCCGTTCAATTTCTCAGCCAATATCTACTCAGCCAATCACATGGCAGTTGCTTCAATTCATTTAGGGGTTTGGTCTTGGTCAAGACAATCTCCTGAACTCCAAACTGAATGTCGGAATGGGAAAGAAAGGTGATTTAAGCAATTTTGGGCGTGGCATGGTTGTTGGTGCCAGACGGGCCGGTCTGAGTATTTCACAATCTGCTCAGTTACTGGGATTTTCACGCACAACCATTTCTAGGGTTTACAAAGAATGGTGTGAAAAGTGAAAAACATCCAGTATGCAGCAGTCCTTTGGGTGAAAATGCCTTTTTGATGCTAGAGATTCAGAGGAGGAATGGGCCGACTGCTTCAAGCTGATAGAAGGGCAACTTTGACTGAAATAACCACGTTACAACCGAGGTATGCAGCAAAGCATTTGTGAAGCCACAACACGCACAACCTTGAGGCGGATGGGCTACAACAGCAGAAGACCCCACCGGGAACCATTCATCTCCACTACAAATTGGAAAAATAGGCTACAATTTGCAAGAGCACACCAAAATTGGACAGTTGAAGACTGGAAAAATGTTGTCTGGTCTGATGAGTCTTGATTTCTTTTGAGACATTCAGATGTCTCAAAAGAAATCGAGTCAGAATTTGGCGTAAACAGAATGAGAATATGGATCCATCATGCATTGTTACCACTGTGCAGGCTGGTGGTGGTGGTGTAATGGTTTGGGAGATGTTTTTTTGGCACACTTTAGGCCCCTTAGTGCCAATTGGGCATTGTTTAAATGCCACGGCCTACCTGAGCATTGTTTCTGACCATGTCCATCCCTTTATGGCCACCATGTACCCATCCTCTGATGGCTACTTCCAGGAGGATAATGCACCATGTCACAAAGCTTGAATCATTTCAAATTGGTTTCTTGAACATGACAATGAGTTCACTGTACTAAAATGGCCCCCACAGTCACCAGATCAACACAATAGTATATTAGAGCATATAACGGGAGCTTCGTGCCCTGGATGTGCATCCCACAAATCTCTGTCAACTGCAAGATGCTATCCTATCAATATGGGCCAACATTTCTAAAGAGTGCTTTTAGCACCTTGTTGAATCAATGCCACGTAGAATTAAGGCAGTTCTGAAGGCGAAAGTGGGTCAAACACAGTATTAGTATGGTGTTCCTAATAATCTTTTCCTGGTTTGTGTTAGTTGTGACTTATTGCTTCTATGGAGCGTATGTGTGTTTGTTGGTGTCGTGCGTGTACCATACTAGATATATACACTTACATAGTAGCATTTTGGCTTTTTGTAGCACTTTTGTTTTTCAAGTGTTTCTCGGATTAAACTACATTTAATTAGGTAGCATGATGTAGCAATATATAATACTGAAATTTGAGTTATGGACCTCTGGCACCATCTACTGGGTATTTATTATATTCATGTAGAATGTCGGACGCATACCTGTAGGAAATGTATTTAATTGATTATCATCACCAGTTTGTGTTTGGGTAATTATTTAGGCTATATAGCCTCCTTGGTTTCATTCATGTGTGTGCTTCATTGTTAAATGTTGACTGTTGCGTTAAAACTCGATAACCATGAAGAGTGCTTTTGAGTGAACATTTTGGAAAGGGTATTGCCTTTGGAAACTCAACAAGCGATCCTCTGTGTCCCATTACATCCAAGTTATCGTCTTGAGAGAGTGTGTGCCTATGCAGAGGCACGTGCCCCCTCAGATGTTTGAGCTAAGTGGGTTTTCTTTTTAATATCTGTATTTGTGGGCACATGTTTGCATGTGTTGTGCACGCTGTGCCCCCTTAAAAAAAATTGGTGCATGACGCTGCTGTGCCTATGTATAACCAGCATTACCTCATACCGTTGGGTACACATTATAGTACTGGAGTTACATTATCTCACAGAAGTGAGTACACCCCTCTTATTTTTGTAAATATTTGATTTGAACTTTTCATGTGACAACATTCAAGAAATTACACCTTGCTACAATGTAAAGCATAACAATGTAAAATGACTCGTTAGTGTTACAAGGTCTCAGGTGTGAATGGGGAGCAGGTGTGTTAAATTTGATGTTATTACTCTCACACTCCCTCATACTGGTCACTGGAAGTTCAACATGGCACCTCATGGCAAAGAACTCTCTGAGGATCTGAAAAACATAACTGTTGCTCTACATACAGATGGCCTAGGCTATAAAAAGATTGCCAAGACCCTTGAAACTGAGCTGAAGCACAGTGGCCAAGACCATACAGCGGTTTAACAGGACAGGTTTCACTCAGAACAGGCCTCGCCATGGTCGACCAAAGACGTTGAGTGCACATGCTCAGTGTCATATTCAGAGGGTGTCTTTGGGAAATACATGTATGAGTGCTTCCAGCATTGCTGCAGAGGTTGAAGGGGTGGGGGTCAGCCTGTCAGTGCTCAGACCATACGCAGCACACTGCATCTAATTGGTCTGCATGGCTGTCGTCCCAGAAGGAAGACTCTTCTAAAGATGATGCTGAAGAAAGCCTGCAAACAATTTGCTGAAGACAAGCTGACTAAGGGCATGGATTACTGGAACCATGTCCTGTGGTCTGAAGAGACCAAGATAAACTTATTAGGTTCAGATGTTGTCAAGCGTTGGTGGCGGCAACCAGGTAAGGAGTACAAAGACAAGTGTGTCTTGCCTACAGGCAAGCCTAGTGGTGGGAGTGTCATGGTCTGGGCCTGCATGAGTGCTGCTGGCACTGGGGAGCTACAGTTCATTGAGGGAACCATGAATGCCAACATGTACTGTGACATACTGAAGCAGAGCATGATCCCCTCCCTTCGGAGACTGGGCCGCAGGGCAGTATTCCCACATGATAACAACTGCAAACACACCTCCAAGATGACCACTGTCATGCTAAAGAGGCTGAGGGTAAAGGTGATGGACTGGCCAAGCATGTCTCCAGACCTAAACCCTATTGAGCATCTGAGGGGCATCCTCAAACGGAAGGTGGAGGAGCACAAGGTCTCTAACATCCACCAGCTCTGTGATGTCGTCATGGAGGAGTGGAAGAGGACTCCAGTGGCAACCTGTGAAGCTTTTTTCCTTGCTGAAAACCTACGCCAGAGCACTCTGGACCTCAGACTGGGGCAAAGTTTCATCTTCCAACAGGACATCGACCCTAAGCACAAAGCCAAGATAACAAAAGAGTGGCTACAGGACAACTCTGTGAATGTCCTTGAGTGGCCCAACCAGAGCCCAGACTTGAACCAGATTGAACATCTCTGGAGAGATCTGAAAATGGATGTGCACCAATGCTCTCCATGCAACCTGATGAAGCTTGCGAGGTCTGCAAAGAAGAATGGGAAAAACTGCCCAAATATAGGTGTGCCAAGTTTGTAGCATCATACTTGTCTTCCAATGACTAGGAGGCAGGCGCATCTTCACTAAACATATTTTTATTGAAATATTAAGGAGGAACTGGACAAGAACATAGACAACAATAGTATGCTCTGATGAAGGCTTGCAGCCGAAACGCGTAAGCAACTTATTTATATTATTTTCAATTGCCTCCATGTGAATATAGCAATATTGGTGCTCAACTATATTCCGTCCATTAGAAGTAGGTGTGCAACCTTGCTCCGTCTTGGAGTATTAAACCTCAATAGACAACAATACATGAGTAACAATGAAAGGTAATATACTAAACAAGAACACTACATAAACACAAGAACAGACCCTATAACATGAACTGAAACACAAGAAACAAACTCTACACTTAACACACTAAAGCCATATACTACAAGGAACAAAAACACCCACGTACCTCGACAAGAACAATGAACCACACAGGACTAACAAACCCTCAGAACTAAATACTCAACTAATGAGGGGAGGATGTGCAGGTAAGGACTAAACAACTGAACCGATTGGCTAATCAAAACATGTGATGGGATCATGTGATACAAAGAGCGGGAAACAAAACCAAAACAAAACACATGGAGGAGAAACCAACCTGAAGTGACACAGAACAAGGACAAATACTACAGACATTGTGACAATACTCAAAAAGACTTGAGGCTGTAATTGCTGCCAAAGGTGCTTCAACAAAATATTGAGCAGAGGCTGTAAATTCTTTGGAACGTTTTTTATTTTTAATAAATTTGATAAGATTTCAAACACACTTATTTCACATTGTCATTATGCAGTATTGTTTATAGAATTTTGAGGGAAATAATGAATTTAATCAATTTCGGAATAAGGGTGTAACAACAAAATGTGGAAAAAATGAAGCGCTGTGAATACTTTCCGGATGCACTGCACCCCAGAAACAAAACCAGTTAACCACACTTCCACACAACCAAACAAAACACATTTACCTCGCAAACAAAACCAGTTAACCACATTTCCACACAAGCAAACAAAACACATTTACCTCACAAACAAAACCAGTTAACCACACGTCCACACAACCAAACAAAACACATTTACCTCACAAACAAAACCAGTTAACCACACTTTCACACAACCAAACAAAACACATTTACCTCACAAACAAAGCCAGTTGACCATACTTCCACACAACCAAACAAAACACATTTACCTCACAAACAAAGCCAGTTAACCACACTTCCACACAACCAAACAAAACACATTTACATCGCAAACAAAGCCAGTCAAACACACTTCCACACATCCAAACAAAACACATTTACCTCGCAAACAAAACCAGTTAATTAACCATGAAAATGATTTAATTAGGGGATTATATTGGACCCAATCCTTCCAAAACCACAGGGAGTGCGACAGAGTTCACTTGGGTTAAAAGAAAACCCTGTTTTTCCAGATGGAGAATTCATAGAATTTGTTGAGAATTAGCAGGAAATTCAGAATGCTCCAACTAGTATTACTGGGATGCATGGATTTTAGGGATTACCAGATGATGAATGCAACCCAAAAGTTGTAAACATGACACTATGCATTGCAAACAATTGGACTTCATTATAAAATGGTTTATAAACTTAAACAGTGCTGGACTTGGTGGTGTGACTATGCATGTTGAGGCAAACCATCAAGCACACTACATGCAGTAGGATATGTGTATACTTTAACGTTATTAGCACTGAAATCGCAGAGTCCGACGGATGGCTTCCTTACTGTATAGGCACTGATCGTGAGCATGTTTGCTAATGACTACAATGCTATTTTATTCTGAGAGGATTTGAGGGGCTGTACCTAACGAGTCATAGGTCACAGCGGATCAGCTGGCTTCTGGAGCCATATGTTAGCCTTGTCTTGTGTGCCAGTAATCCCCATTCAGTGTCTCTAGATTTGACCACAAACACCTTCAAACAGGGGTCAGTTTAAATTATAACAACTTAATACTGACAAGAAAGCGTTCCATCTTGCCAAAGCCCAAATAGTGCATGTGATAGACAACACACATTTCAACACTGTATACGTGATAGCTAGGTTAATACGATTGACAATGTGTTGAATAAAGTTTACTTGGATTTCGCATTGAAACTCATCAGTGTAGCTTCCTTCTTCATCTGATTGGTTGATGTTAGCATAGTGGCACTCATCTGATTGGTTGTCAGTAGTCCAGTGGCACTCAACTGATTGATGGTCAATGTGAAACTCATCCTAGCTCTGACATTTAACATAAGATGTCATTCTCTAAAAGACACATGTTGAAGACACACTCTGGAACATGTAGATTGTATTGACAAACGGGTTGGTTATACAGCATTTAATAACTGTACTTAAGACATGAGGATTTCAACATGGGAGTACATGAAGGATGTACTCTATAAAAAATATGGAAAGATAAAACATTTTAAAAAGTGTCAGACACGAAGGGAGAATGGACTTAGTATATACAAATAATAAACATGGATTTACCATTTGTTTAGTTAATTAATTTTTTTATTAATTCAACTTATAGTGCTTTTTTTCAAGGAACCCAAAGCGCTTTACACAGTGAGGGGGAAAGCCCATCTCATCCACCACCAACATGTAGCACCCACTTGGGTGATGCACGGCAGCCATTTTGCACCAGAACGCTCACCTTACATCAGTTATCAGGTGTAGAGGTGAGTATATATATATATAGTTAGTTAGTCTCTAACAAGAGTTTGAGGGATCTTTGTCATCCATTCCAATTGTTGTCAGTGAAGTGAAATTTTGTTTGTTGTTGTGGTCAACAAATATGACTTACCCAAAGTAATGGTTACGATGAGGAACTAATCTGCATAAATAAATAGTGTGTCCACGCCTAGTTAAATTAACAATACATTACATACAGTTGGATATCGAGCATGATTTTCTCCTTATGGCCTTATACGTTTAAGTTTAACAATAAACACTTGCCAGTATGCTATCCTCAAGATATTGTAATGTAATGGGAAGTGAAATAGCAAGACACAGCAAAACAATCTAGGTAAATATCTATGCAAATGGTAACTGCACTGCACATTAGATTTAATCCATACTTGCCTTGTCAAGAAAAGGATAACAGTGTGTACTCCACTAGTTAATAAATAAAAAGTCGCTGGAACTCCAACATAAAAAACAACAAGAAAAGAAAAAAGGACAGTAGGAAAAAAGGACAAAAAGAAAAAGAAAAGAAAAGCAACACAATGAAGATGAAATCAAAATAGGTAACCCGTAAAACATTTGTGAAGACGTCCGTTCCATTGTGCATAGGTAACCAGAAGAAAAAATGTTCAGTCATGTACGCAAACACTGATTGTCCACAGTAATTCAGGTTAGACTCACTGAGATGGTTGTCTCTACCAATGTCACTCTGAAAGGTCAGTCTGTATGTACAGTCTGTCTGTCTGTCTGTCTGCCTGTATGCACAGTCTGTCTCTGTGAGTATGTTACCATTACAAATCTAACCACAATGAGAGCCAAGAGGAATGCCCTCTCCGGTCAATCTCCTGTTATCATGTGAGCTAATCTGTCGGGTAAACTGTAGCCTGGTCCCAGACCTGTGAATACTGTGTTGCCAATCAAATCCTTTGGTAATTGCCACACCTACATGAGACCAGGCTAGGAAAGTTACGAGGAAGGATGAACACATTAATAGATAATGAGTTGCAGAGCTGCTGACAAGGCAGGGTCAGTGGGAATAAATATTTTTTTCTAAATAATCCTAATCTTTAAACCTGCAGTGTGGGATTCTTACATATAAATGAACGTCTGTTACATTCCAACCCTTGACAAGACAGTTCACACAATGCTGATTAAGCCTATTGCTGCCAGCTCAATTGCTCTGTATTTGGCAGTAAACAGAGTTTTAAATTCGGAGTCTGTGGCAACATTCACATT
>JACXGM010016517.1:0-20409 GCA_016801145.1 Umbra pygmaea | reverse complement strand
AAGGCAATAGTCAATTGAGAAAATGCCGCCTCAAATTCGTGCCGCCCTAGGCGGCTGCCTAATCTTGCCTAATGGGCGGGCCGGCCCTGAGTGTTGTTCAGTGACTCCGACGTATAGTGACTTCGACGTACTTAAAATGGTCAAAGGGGCCTCCAACCAAATTTTGCATAGGGCCCCCAAAGGTCTAGGGCCGGCTCTGGTTCCACCCAAAAGGCACTCCACTAACTCTGACACATACAATACTACCAATGGGAACACATTTATTACTGAATTATTTTTACATTTAGTCAACATAATTTGCAATATGTTTTATTTATATATAGAAAGATATGTGTATGCATATATGAATATAATTAGATAGATATGCATATGTGTATGCATGTATTAATATATATAGATAGATATGTGTATGCATGTATTAATATATAGAGCTACAGTAGATATGTGTATGCATATATGAATATATATATAGATAGATGTGCATATGTGTATGCATATATGATTATATACAGATAGATAGTGTATGCATATTTGAATATATGCAGATAGATATGCATATGTGTATGCATATATAATGTACATGAACATGTGTATGAATGTTTTGTAATATTTCACAAAAAAGTTGAGCTCAAATGGATTCACAAAGTGTTTTATTGTGATTGGGGACATGTTTTCAGACATTTTCTTTTCTTTTGACTTGTATACATAGATAAGATTATTGTAATGTGTCCCATGACCACAGCAAGACTGCTCCAGTGACCATCTGCCTCCTCAGCCACAGCGTCTACTTCCTCAGGCACAGACTCCTCTTCCTCAGCCTGGCCGCTCATCTAGACCACACTAATCTGCTCCTCTTTCTCAGCTATGGTTTTCATCAGACACCAACTCATGGTCAGTTCAGGGTAAACTTTGCCATTGAATGGTTTATTTCAATGGTAACATACATAGTTTAAAATTTTCACCCAGACCTCTAAGTAAAAATAGATGTTTTTTCATGGAATGTACACATTTAGTGATATTTTAGTGAATTTAAATAAATTTTGCTCTCTGGTACCTGTAAAAAGTCAAATGGCACTGATAATGCCCAAATCTACCAAAATGTCAAAATTTCAAAGTCCACCTAGGATTACATCAACTAAAACCATTATAACTTTGGTTTGTTTTACACTAATGACATCAAATTACACATATGTACTTATTAGACATAGTAGTATGTTTCCAAACTGTTTTATACCTACAGATCCATGACTTGAATATATCTTTTCCTAGATCACTTGTTTTTTTTTAGGCGGAATTGAAATTTCCATAAACGTATTCTCTGTTTTACTTTTAGGTACTCTGACACACTAGTACCCACATTAATACTTTCACTTCGGGATAAATATCACGTGTTACCTTCATTTTGATACCAAGAGTATATTTATAGCCCTTGTAGTTTTGGAGATATACTCCATTAGATTTGGGCATGTTTTCATTTTTTCAACACTAGAAAAAATGTCTAGTGATGAAGAGGTTAATGATGTTCTACGTGACTTCATTGGGCTGATTGTGGTTAAGTACCTTGACGACATTCGCATATTCTAACCTGATCTCTCAACCCATGTCCAGCATGTTTGTCAGGTACTGCTCCGCCTCCTTGAGAACCGTCGGTTCGTAAAGGCCTAAAAGTGTCTATTCCACTTCAAGACCACGTCGTTCCTTGGCTTAATCGTGAAGGAGTGGAGGATAAAGATGGATCCTGCCAAAGTCACAGCAGTTCTCCCGTAAGTGACTCCAGAGTTCCTTGGGTTTTCAAACTTTTACAGACGTTTCATATGTAACTTTGGCCAGATGGCTTCCCCTCTGAAAGCACTCACTTCGATGTTATGTCCATTCGTCTGGACCCCTACAGCTGACCAGGCCTTCCGGGCATTAAAGCGAAATTTCACCACAACTCCTGTTCTCGTCCAACCGGACCCTGCCAGACAGTTGATCATCAAGGTTGACGCCTCTGAGTCTGCCAAACATTATTTTGTTCATGAAAACCTCCGACCCTCAGTACTGTAATGGGCCCATTCCTCACACCTTGCTTGTCACCCCGGCACTTCCCGCACCATGGCGTTTCTCAACAGGAGGTTTTGGTGGCCTACTATTAAAGAGGACATGAAGTCGTATGTATCTGCCTGTCCTTATCAAGAGTTCTACTTACTAAATATGCCTACTACTTACCTCTACCCAAACTTGTTTCTGCAACAGAAATGGTGGACCGGTTGGTCAAGGAGGTCTTCCAGTGCCATGGCCTGCCCTCAGATGTGGTATCAGACTGAGTTCCTCAGTTCATCTCTGCCATATGGAAGGACATCTGCCGCGCCATCGGAGCCACAGTCAGCCTCTCCTCCGGGTACCACTTCCAGTTAAATGGCCAGACAGAGAGGGCCAACCAGAAGAAGGAGGCCACCCTTCGCTGTCTGGCCTCCGCTGACCCCACACACTGGTTATCCCAACTGCCATTGGTGGTGTATGCCCACAACACCCTGCCTACCTCTGCCACAGGTATGTCCCCATTTGAATGCCTGTATGGTTACCAGCTCCCACTGTTCCCTGAGCATGAGAAGGACCTGGCGGTGCCCTCCATGCAGCACCACATCCGCCAGTGCTACAGGACCTGGCACGGAGGGCTCTACTTTGGATCTTCGAGTCCTATCGATGCCAGGCTAACTGTTGCCGGACTCCTACCCCCACTTACACCTCGGGCGACAAGGTCTGGCTGTCTGCCTGAAATATCCCCATCAGGTCTAATTCCCGGAAGCTCATGTCCCATTTCCTTGGCCCCTTTGTTGACGACCATCTTGTCAACCCTGTCCCTGTCAAGCTTAGTCTGCCCCCATCCATGAAGGTCCATCCTATCTTCCATGTGTTCTGTCTCAAGCCTGTTCGTCTGTGTCCTTTTCTGCACCCTCCTCCGTGACCGCCTGCGCCTCATCTCATTGACGGGGGTCTAGCATACACCGTCCGCCACCTGCTGGACTCCAGGCGCTGGGGTTGTGGGGTCCAGTTCCTCGTGGAATGTGAGAGGTACATTCCTGAAGAGAGGAGCTGGATCCCGTGCCACCAGATCCTGGATGCGTCCCTCTGAGGGGGGGTCCTGTAAGGAATCCGCCCTCCTGAGCTGTTCCCTTTCCTTGTGTGTTGATTCCCTGTTCCTGGTTCCCTTGTGTGTGTGTCTGTTTCTATGTTTGTTTGTCAGTTCGTTAGCAACAGTTTGTGAATTCCCCTGCAATCCCGAAGGCACCAGTCCCTGAGCACTAGTTCCATCATCACAGATTCTCAGCACCTGTTCCTCTGCCACGCCTGGGCTGATTGCTGCCCTCCCTTTATAAGGGATCAATCCTTCCCGGATTATCATTATTTGGCCCATTTTACATGATGGCCCATTTTAGCTGATTTCGCCCTTCACTCAAAAACCTGGACAATGTGGGTTGGCAAATGTACCAATACGAAAGGGAGGAGGAATGCGGGTGTAGAATACGGCAGAAGGAACGCGCCGGACGGAGCCTCTGAAAGAGGAAGGACACTGGCAATGGCCCATGCGACACTTGTTAAGTATAGTGAAAGGAACGTGAAGTCGCATTTTAGTAGGGGGAGAGGGTAGAAGGCTGTGACTATTCCATGCCAGACTGCAGTTGATTTCTTGGGTGCCATTTTTTGTATTTTCCATGAATTATAATAAAGCAAGTTTGTAAACTCATCCCTGTTGTCTGTGCGTCTAAGAGATCTGCCTGCTTGCGGCAATACTTGGCCGTGATACTTGGCCGCTCTCGGGGAGAAAACATTCAGAATTCCACACGTTGACAATGCTATGAATAGAGCTGCATTTACATTACAATGCCTCCCACCTCCCCCACCAAATCTGATCAACCCACCTTACTGGCTTTTTGAGGACTGACACATTCAGATGGCAGATTTCAGTTACAGTGTATTGGACAAACTCAAACTTTTACCGTCCTGTAGCTTACTTCCTCAGACATTAATATTCAACTGCGTCCACCTCCACCATGGTCTCAGTCTGTTATAATAATTCAACAAATGTTTTACACGTCTATACTTAAACAAATTAAAGTAGTTTAAATTACTAAAATACTCAAATACATATCTTTAAAATACGTTTTACGGCCAAACAAAGTCTCCAGTTCAAATTCAAATGATTGCAGTCTATTCGAATAATCCAATATGCTAATTCGTAATGTTAGCTAGTCCTAAAATATAGTTTTTGTATAATTTTTTGTTACATAGTGCAGGTTTATAAATAGAACATGTGGAATGAGCAACCGTATGGAGGACCAAGTCTGCCAAAATAAAAATAAAAATAAAAATAAATGCTCAAAAAATCAATAAGCATACGATTAATGGCACAATAAATACAGTAAATATTGGTAATAATTAAATTATTATTAAATGTAGGTAATAATTAAATTATACAATGAATTAATAATTAATGTATATATCTCTTTTAATTAGCTTCTTTATTTATTCACCTTTGTAATAATTACTTTATTTATTTATTGTCCGTTATAATCTTCAACTTTATTTATTAATGACTTTTTTTTAAATGTATGTATTTATGTGTATATTATAATATTTTTGTTTGTTTTATTATTCCTTTGTATTTTTTTACCCTATTTATTTCTCAACGCTATTTATTTCTCCCTGTCCTTTTTAATTTCTGTATACATTTGTCTACAGAAGCATTAATATGCTTACAGAGAAGACCCTCTCTTCAAGGTAAATAACTTTTACCACGGTCCCTTACTACACCTATAGTAACTGGCGCGTTGGAAATACATTCAGTTTTTGCGCTCTTACTGCGTTGTCATTTTTGGTGATTTTGAGTTGATCAAAACTGTAAAACTTCCGTCTTAATTAGCTCTACAAACTACACCTAAAAGTGGAAGAAATCGAAGAATTGCCACGGAGCTATTGAAGGTAACATCCGCGAAAATAGCCATCTTTTTTGTTTGCCACTGGCTGACTGCAGTGTTGCCAGATGCCAGCCAGGTTTTCCAGCCCAAAACCTCGTCAAAAACCGCGAGAATGCACAAAAAAACCGCCCAATTTTTTTGTTTCTCATTAAACACATTAACAAGCTTTAAAATTCCTTTTTTTATTTAGTCTATACGATTTCAGAAACAATATTCAATCAAATTAACACAAAAGTAGGCTTCACTGACCTTAGTCATCTGGACTATTCTAATAATTAATATTAAATTATTCTTATATTATGGAAATTAATGCGTCTGTTTATTGTCAGTAAAAGTCGCTTGTAACAAAATCATTCAATGACATAAAAAAATTGAGTGGACATGGACATACAAAATAACTCACTTTAACATTAATATTTCAAATAACAATATGAAACATCATGAATACAGACGTCCCAAGTCTCCCTGATGTCCCGGGAGTCTATCGCATATAAAATATCCTGGACATTGTTTTTTTGTTTGATGAAGATAATCAATGTCTAGCATATTGTATATAATTTGCGGGCGTTAGAAAACCGCGATTACAATGCGGGAGACATTCAGGACATCTGGGAGATTTGGGATTACATGAAAATCGCGTTGAACACAGGCTATATAGGCTGGTAATTAGAACAGTGGTGCCAGTGCGCTCTTTGCAGAAGCAGTGCGTTAATGCATGGACACTTCATACACACAAAATATTTTCAATCACCAATATAGGCTAAGGCAAACTTTAGTTTGACACCTGTGATTTAGAACAATGAATACCAAGAGTTAAGCTATTCCCTGAGACAGGCAGTTAAACCTACAGTTGTCATGAAAATCATGTTGAAGATGTTTAGAACAGGGGTGTCAGTGCGCTCTTTGCAGAAGCAGAATGTTCCTGCATGGCGGATCTCTACACAAAAAAAATATTTTCATACACAAACCGCAGGTGTCTTAGCGTTGTGGGTGTTAGAAGGAAGGGATTGGAGACTAGAATGCAGGGAGGTTGTGTTCTTAGATTTATTTTGAACACCGTGAAGAGGTACTTTCATGTTCTTTAGAGCTGCAAACACTGGTCTTGTATGCTGCACAACTATATATAAAAAGCTAAGATGCTCTTATCGCGGCATTGGTCGCGGTACCCTATATACATGTACGCCTGGCAAACAGGACAGTATACATTATGTACGACACTATACGAGGTGAAGGCTCAATCATTAAAGTACACATACAGTGAATAACAGTTCCTCTTTTCTCAGACATACCCCTCCTCGCTTCTCCCCTCCATGACAGGACTGAAAGTCAACAATAATAACACACGCCGACCGTTCTGGAACACTGGGATCAAATATGCATCTCGATTACTCATTACGCGCCGGTGTGAGTATTTAGCTACCCAAAGCCCCATTCTAGCGCAATGAGTAATCAAGTGCCCACCATTCTCCCAGCGTCCAGAGGTCGGCGCATGACACAAAAACATCGAAACAATATACACAACAAATATGCCACGAACATCAACGTCCCCACATTTCGTGACAATACGCCAAATATAATAGCAAACTGGAGTTTGATACTGTGACTTAGAACAATTAGGTCTAATACCATACAGTTGTAACTTACCGGAGACAGGCACTTAGGCCTAGAGTTGTAATAAAACTCGCTTTGCATAATTGTTATTTTGAATAATTTGATTAACACAATATCATAAACAACAGGGAGGATGCGCAATTTTATAAAACCGAAAGCTAAATCCTGGAAACAGTGGTTTCCTCCAGCATCTTTAAAAGATTCCACCTCAAGCCAAAATGCGTCATGGGCCAGGTTTGGAGAAAAACGTCCTGAGGCAATATTCATGTGTTTGAGGTGCGGGCGGCGTCGGCATGCGTGACGTGAGCTGAAGGTATTGGGAGTGTCTGTTGTGAGTCAGCCAGAGCTGAGTGGGTGTGTGTGAATGATTGAGTGAGACTGCTGCCTGCTGAACAGAGAGTCGCAGGAAGAAGGATCTGAAGTGCCGGTGTTTCGGCTACAAAAACCCGCCGAACTGATCCGAAACCAGCCCAATTTATATCCACCCGCCCAAAGCCATTTTTGCCCCCAAAAAATAATGCAAAACCGCCCAATTGGGCGGGAAACCACCCCATCTGGCAACCCTGGCCGACTGGCCGGTAGCATGATGATTCAACAGATGCAGTATAATGCTAACGAACCAATGGGCAGAAGTTGACACCTTAAGAAACAGCCCCTTCTCATTTGCAGAATGAGGCAGAAATGCATACAGAAATGTAAAAAGGACAGGGAGAAATAAATAGCGTTGAAGAAATAAATAGGGTAAAAAAATAAAAAGGAAGAATAAAACAGACAAAAATATTATAATATACACATAAATACATACATTTAAAAATATTTCATTTATAAAATATATTCATCAATAAATAAAGTTGAAGATTATAACGGACAATAAATAAATAAGGTAATTATTACAAAGGTGAATAAATAAAGAAGCTAATTAAAAGAGATACATTATTGTCTCATTGTATAATTTAATTACTGCCTACTTTTATTTATTGTGCAATTAATTGTATGCTTATTTATTTTTTGAGCATTTATTTATTTATATATTTATTTCTTATTTTGTCAGACTTGGTCCTCCATATATTAGTTGTCATACTATGATTAAAGGTGATTCTTCTATTCACCTGAAGTCTGGTAGGAACATTAAAGTTAGAGGAAGTGTTTCATGTAACACAATACATGTAATTTATTTGCTAAAATGCCCATGTAAGCTGTATTATGTTGGGAGAACTATACAATCTTCAAAAAATGTAATTTGTGGACATAAGTGTTCCACTCGTAATAATGATGATAAATCATCCGTGGCGAGACATTTTAACATAATCATAATTTTACAGAATTACGTTACATAGGTACTGCAACTGCGATGTTGCCTAGTAGAGGAGGGAATAGGGATAAGATTATCTATCAAAGGGAAGAATTTTGGATACAGCTTGTCATCGTTCGTCTCACTCAAATGTTTTGGACCGAAATTGCTTTTTACTTCTATGGCGTCTACAACGAGTGGAGGTATGTTATTTTCAAGTTATATTTTCCCCGGTTATTCCAATAAACACGCGTTGAACACCGTGCATAATGGTACAGAAAATGTCAAATGTGTTTTAACAGGCGATGAGAGCACACTTTATGGAAGTTTTCTACATACAGTAGGCTACATAAGGTGCCCAAGGATTCAAGTGACATGCACTCGGAATGTGTGTATTTGTGCCAGTAAACACACATTCAGAATGCTTATAATTCTGCCACCCAACAGATCTAAACTGTACCCTTTAGACCAGAGGTGGGCAAACTACGGCCCGCAGGCCAGATGCGGCCCGCCGGGTCCTTTGATCTGGCCCGCGAGGCGTATTTACCCCCCACAGTCTCCCGCGATTGTATCGCGATTATTTCACGAACCGTATATTCTAGCAGTGAGTGTTGGCTCATCCATGTGAGTTTATCAGAGCCGGAGCTATTGCGCCTCGAAGTTTGTCATGTTTTTTTGACTTTTGCCTTTTTCACTAAACACATTACAGACAGGAAGTAGGATGTGAAAATGACAAAATATTAACGCTGCAATGATGTAGGACATCATCCTGCACAATACCAACATGGTACCAATATGGTTGGAAAGAGGGGCTTCCGCTGATAAAATAATGCCAATGCAAATAATGAGGAGTGGTTCGTCCATGTGGATTAATGACAGCCGAAGATATCGCATCACAAAGTTGGGTACCTTTTACTGACTATATTTTGGTAAACTAAAAACATTACAGTCAAACAAGGAAATGGTGTAACAAAACATTTATTTTCTGTAGGATACACACGTAACTGTGTAGGGGGTGGGGTTAGTTTAATGAAATAACATTTCCTATTTTTATGCATCGCTATAAAATGCAGCCCTTCACTTGGATTCAAAAGCTCAATGTGGCCCTCAAGCAAAAATAATTGCCCACATCTGCTTTAGACTCAATATTTCTGGTTCAGGCCTGCTCAATGTATTCTCCATGTGACTCCATTAATTTATTTTTTATCTGTATTTCTTTACTCAGTTAAAATGTGTTATATACTCAGACATTGAGATGAAATTGGTTTTACATACAAACACTCACACATTCATCAGAAATAGACTGATCCTATTTGTCAATTGGATCACGCCCAGAGAAAGTAGTTACCACAAGTCTGCACTCGACATGATCAGGCTAACACTATGGAACGGCAGGGTGGCCTAATTGTTTAGGGCCCATGATTCATTTTTGAAGAAGCCCCCAGAAGAATGGTTCAACCCCCCACACACACCAGCCCTAACTCACATGAAATGCGTTCTGAGGGAACAATTTTGTAAAACCGAAATATGTGAAATATGAACATATGAGAGGGTCAATTACGTTTGTAGGGAACTAAATTGAACACTTAAATAACGTTAAATATGAACATTGAAGATCATGACGTAGCATGTAAATAGCATAGTTTTTTGCTAGGGTGGAGGTCGGGGATGGTGGATGGGCGTATAAATCCGCGACTTGCATGCCAGTGTTCACGAGTTCAAATCCAGACCGGCACTTCCTGTGTGTTTTGTTCTACATTGCTTGCGTCATGCAGACAGGTGATTGTCGGTTTTTGTAATGTCAATCCTAACCTCAATTCTAACCTTAACCTCAGTAACGTCATATCCAGTGGTGGGCCGTCACGGCCTGCAAGGCCTTATCTGCAGGCCCAAAGATTTTCAGAATCAGAAATGTATTTTGGTACTTCTTTAATATATTTTTTAATAATATATATTTGACAAAGTTAATTTAAATTAGTCTATATGGTGATTTCATTGCTACAGTACGTTCTTTTCAGTTGCCTTGCTTTTAGCGCAGCTCATATAAATGAAAGCTATTATCCAATAAGATTTTTTCATCTGTGTTGTCTCCGGGTAGACTAGGGCATTCAGAATTTCGAGTGAATGCTGTCTGCTGTTGAAGCCCATCATGACCATGTTGTTGATTGTCATATTTTTAACAAATCAGATTTCGACTTTACCATGTTGGGTGTGTTCTTTGACCAAGTAAAGCGTTTCTGCCGGCCTAGCCTTGCGTCAGCATTGTTTCAATAAAGTTCTGCAAAAAAAGTAAAAAAAACGTTCGCCATCCGAACAACAACTAGCTTAACTCTCCCAGCTTAGCTCTCCCTTCTCCGATTTCTATAAACTTTCAATTTTTAGATTGTTAGATGTTTAACTTTTAGCAGAATGGCAGATGGAGGTGAAGAAGTTGCTTTGGTGGCGAATATAGGACTGGGCAGGATCGACTCTCAGCACTGGGCAAGATATTTTATTGGAACTTAACGCTGTTAATGTGCTGTACAACCGCATCATAGAAGTCTTTTTAAAAGAGAAAGGACTTCAAATAATGAGCAGCTTTGGTGAGTTTGATGGATTTTTATATATTTTTACTAGCAGGGCCTTAACTAGGGATGGGCCGATACTGATACCAGTACACTTAAGTACAGGAAAGAATGAAGGATGCAATTCGGTGCATACTGTAACTGATAGAAACGGCATGAGCAACGCCCCGGACCTAGCCTCTGAAAGCCACCTTCAGCATGGAAAGACAAATGTCGGTAGTTTGCAAAACTTCTGGGTGAACAAAATAGTGGTATTTCTGAGTTCTGACATACTAACGTTAAGAAATATAACGTAAAAGAAATACGATGTAGCCTATTTATATTTTTTTCAATACATTCCATTGATAGTACAGCTGTTGTGAATGGATTACAATAAAACATTAAAATATCTTAACAGAATAATAATCCCTGTTTTGGGTAAGTCACTTCAAACAGACATCTTACACAAAATTCTGCAATGCTTATTTAGGGCAAGTTCGAACACAAACGTCTATTGTGTTTGCGTTTACAAATGTGTTTCTCTCACTTAATTAGGGAAGGAGACGTAAACCATTGACATCTAATAAATATTACACATTCTTGACCTGCAATGTAAATGATGTTCTTCTGGATATGTAGGAATATTTACTTTTCTATATTTGAATTGGCTGATCAACATTTAAGAAATAGCAGATTTTAGCTTGATAAATGTGACATTTGGCATAGTTCTTAAAAGTACTCCTATCGGTACTCGTATCAGCAAGTACCCAAAATGAAATACTCTGTACTTGTACTCATTCCATAAAAAGTGGTATCGGCCCATCCCTAGCCTTAAAGGTTCTTAACCTGTTAAGGCTCGCCCCCTAATTGTCAAATTCACCCTAAAAAAACATACCCAAAGTTAAACCCAAAGTAAAATTCATTTCAAACAAATATACACAGTGAATATGGCACAGGATGAAATAAAGAAAATGCATAATTATTTTCAGTTTTTATTTTTCTACATCCTCTTTGAAAGAACCCTACAAAGCCATATATTAAGATAGGGTCCTGGAAGCAATTCAAATCATGTTGCTAATGGGCTGACCACATATATCTAACATTTTAGAGTGATTCAGTGAACAGCCAATGAGCTGTAGCTTTGTTTGTAAAACAATATTTTTAGAAAAAATGCACCGTGATGACGTTTACATCCGGGTCCTGAGACAAACAACACATTTCTTTCCTAAATTATCTCTGTCAGTCTTTAGTTAAAATTGTTAATCTTGCACATTTTTAAGATCTCTGTTTCATAAGGATGACGTATATGCCGAAATTGCAAAGCTTTTGGACACTTTTCACATCCGTCTTTTGTTCAGAAATGCTGGGAAAATACACTAGGTTTTTCATTTATTTATGAGTAGATTTAAACGTCCGGGAAGAAAATGCAATTTTTACATTCAAGATGGATTTTACCTGGGAAAATTATGCTTTAAGTGCTTACTGGGACTCGATGACCTTAAGTAAAATATTTTGTACTAAAAGTTAACATAAGTACAGTGTGCTAATCTGTATTTTCTAAGTAAAATGTAATTGTTTTCAAGACGCGTACCTGACATTAAGTAGTCTAACGTTGTGAATTTTAAAGCTACACTGAAACCGAGATATTTGCTAGAATCCCAAGATTCTAATCTTTAAGAACATATAAGTCTTTTATATATATCCTAAGAAATGAGTGCAGTAGTTGTGTTTCTAGTTGGCATTTCGTTTTTTTTTTAAAGAAACAAAACACGTTACTGTTTGCCGTATGTGTAGTTTGAATTAGCCGCCATAACGTTGTGAATTTTTCACCTACACTAAAACCGAGATTTCTAGTAGAACCCCAACATTCTAAGCTTTAAGGAAATATAAGACTTGTATAAATAACCTAAGGGTGCTAGCAGTGTTTTCCTTTTGCCATTTGATTTACATTTAAGTACAAAAACGGCTAGTTCAGTTAACAAGCTAACAGCTTTTGGTACTGGCTGTTTACGTCACATTATGACTAATAATTATCTTGTTTTCATAGCTATTTAAAAACCGAGATATTTGCTAGAACCCCAACATTCTATGCTTTAAGGACATATGAGACATGTATTTATAAATTAAATATTGCATTCGTGAGCTTTGATTTTATTCCTTAATGTATTTACTATGAAGTGAAAACGAATTGCCATTGAGAGTATTATGGGATGCTATTTCGGTTAATTATTGTTGCTTTTACTAATGTTATTAACCACTATTTAAATCGCTAAATGGGTTGCTGGTGCCAATTGATTTTCAAGTTAAAATTACACAGTTCAATTCTAAGGGTACTACTCTAGAATACACTATTGTTTTTCTTTTGGTTTGTCATTTAAGGAACAGCTGATCAATAACCCTAGAATTGATCTCTTGTCCTATTGGTGGAGTAGATAAAAATGTATTAACTCTTGATTAAATAGTCTAGTATGCTTTTTTGTAGCGGTTACAGGGAAGTGAACTTCACTCTATATTTTCAGAGAGTGAATTAAGCAGTGACAATTGAATTTGCTTATGTGTGTGTGTGTCCTTATATTAAATGTTTTTGACTTGTTTGGTTTTGGATAATTGGTATCCAACAGAACAGGACAACCGTTAGTCCGCCAAGTTGGTGTATATTTATATGGTATTTAACTAAAGTAGGACATTGTTGCTCCAGAAATCGGTGGGTTTTGGATTGTTAGACCGTTGTAAATGGATTTAATCCAGTACAGTAGGTAGTGGTAATGCACCATTGAAGTTGGATGCCAACTGCTGATAAACAACATCGAAGGAGAAAAGGCATGCCCTGCAGATAGCATTGCTGAAAATGGCTACACAGCCACTGACAAAATTGTTATACATGTAGGCTCAAATGACACTCTAAAGCAGCAGTCTGAACTTTTAAAAAAGGACTTCACTGGCCTGTTTGACACCCTTGACTCTCTACAAGGATCTACAAGAGTGCATATATCAGGTCCGATACCAACAGTTGGTTGAGGGATAGGTCGGTTTAGCAGACTGTTAGCACTAAACAGTTGGCTAGTTTCCACATGTGCTACCAGAGGTCTGAATTACATCAACAGTTTTGACCTGTTCTTGGAGAGAATAAATCTCTAAAAGGGACGGGATTCATTTAAACAACTTTGGACTATGAATTATTTCAGGCCACCTGGAATACAATATCCTCCATTCTTCCATAGTTCCATCAAAGAAGGAAATAGAAAATAAACAGCAATACTCTCCTATCAGGCTGATTTCTGAAAAACTGAGGAAAACAGAGGGCGAAATGGTTGAACTACGTTCTAGAGAACAGTGATATCATGCAAACCGTGCCACCAGTGTTGATGTTATTAGCTTGTGGCATGGGAGTTTTTGTAAAATTCAGTTGGACAGATATGTTACAGTGCATATCCAAACGTCAATTTGTACCCAAACAATAAGTGATGAAGAACAATGTTGTGAATTTGATGACACCAATTCCTATTACTGTTTTGACTAGAACAAGGGCAAACAAAATCTACCCAGTTTACTCCCACCCTATAATCTCTTCAAACCTGAGAAACATACCCAAACACTAAATAGCTTTGGAGCAAGTTCTAACAAAATCGGCACTACTAAATATTAGATCACTAACAAACAAATCTTTCTTAATTTATGATCTCATTGTCAACCATAAACTTTATTTCAGGTTTTTAACTAAAAACCTGGCGAGATGAAAATAGCAATTCAACACTAAGATGCAAGTCCGAAAAACGATACATTTATTCAGTCAGTGAGAAAATGTAGACGGGGTGGAATAATGATGCACACCTATCTGAAACCAGGAATAAGGTACAAACTGTAGTCAGAAAACGATATGTAAACAAAGCAGCCGAGCAAAATATTTCCAAATTTCTAAGTCGACTTGATTCTAGTACAATCACCAAAGTCCATGAGATGGTAATTAAACTAAATAACAATCTGACAAATGCTCTAGACAAAGTAGCCCCAATTCAGGAAAAAAGAGGTTAGGAGAGCAAGCATTTTCATGGATGAATAGCTCTGTCTGTGAACTAAAAAGAGCATATAGGGCCTCTGAAAGAAATTGGAGAAAAACTGGACTTGAGGTTCATCTTATATCTACAAAAAAATCCTTAACGACCTACAATAACAGTGTACGTGCTGCAAGAAAGAACCACTAGAATACTATTTTCCACAATAGACAAACTGCTAAACCCTGCCCCTACACTCTAAAAACAAATGGTTCTAAATAGCACTAAAAGTGGTTCATGGCTTGTAATCATAGGGGAACCACTTTAAGTGCTATATAGCACCTATCTTTAAAAATGGTGCTATGTTGAACCATAAGAGGTTCAATAAAACACCTTAACCACCCCAAAGAACCACTGGAGAACCAAACTGGGCTTAACAGGTTCTTTAAATAGTTAAGGTGCTATATAGCTATATAACTACTTCTCCAGCGGTTCTTCAGCGGTTCTTCAGCAGTTCTTCAGCGCTTCTATGAGGTGCTTAAGGTGCTCTTATGGTTCTACATGGCACAATTTTTAAAGATATGTGCTATATAGCACTTAAAGTGGTTCCCCTATGGTTACAAGCCATGAACCACTTTTAGTGTTATTTAGAACCTTTTGTTTTTAGAGTGTATGCCTAAATGGACAAGTCAAGACTCTGAAACTAAATGCAAGGAGTTTGCAGCCTTTAAAAAAAAAAATCACAACCATCAGATCCAGCATTACTACAACAAATATAAACTTTCCAAGTAAACAAAGCAGAAGAATATCGGCAGAGAATAATACAACAATCGTATAGTTAACCTCCCATACAACAAATAAATGAGTGGCAAAATAACGTGGCCACTAACACGTATAGAATACAATAGTACAGAACGATATACGTCCGGAATACATGAACAGAGAAACAATAACCCATGCCCTCCTAGTGAGTGCGTGGGCTTAAATATAGTGTTCTGCCAACACAGCTGTGGCCACTGAGGTTAATTAGGTAGATGGAAAGAGCAGTGGCTTCAGTAGGCGGAGGACTCCGAACGCCTAATCCTGTGTGCGTCAGCAGAGGGAGCTCCTGGATCTTCCATGCTGACAGTAAATCTACCACTTGCGCTATCGACCCTATCCCGACCACTGTTCTGAAAAAGGTTTTTAATAGCATCTCATGCCCTGTTCTAAATATTATAAATAAATGTCTTGAATCTGGGGTCTTCACAAATGCATGTTGTAAAAAACTGCTGTTGTAAACCCACTTCTTAATAAACCACAACTAGACTCTGAGGTACTAAGCAACTATAGACTGATATCAAACATCACTTTTCTAAGTAAGGTGCTTGAGAATGCAGTTTTTCACCAACTGAACACATTTCTAAATGACAACAACATTCTAGAACAGTTTTAGTCAGGTTTTAGAGCAAATCATTGTACAGAAACAGCCCTGACCAAAATAGTAAATGATTTAAGACTTAGCATGGATGCAAACAAAGTCTCGGTCCTAGTCCTCCTAGACTTGAGTGCAGCATTCGACACCATTGATCAAGATATTCTACTAGACCGTCTCGAAAACTGGGTTAATCTTTCAGAAAATGTCCTCAGATGGTTTCAAACCTACATTACAGGCCGAAAATTCTTTGTCAGTCTTGGTGACCAAATATCCGAGGAACATGATATACTATGCGGTGTTGCACAAGGAATCTGTCATGCTCCATTACTTTTTTCACTATACATGCTTCCACTAGGTGATGTCATCAGAGAACACAATGTAAATTTCCACAGCTATGCTGATGACACACAGCTATACATTTCTGTAGAGCCAGATGACATATATGCAATAAGCTCACTGTCTAGGTTCCTAAATGCCATAAATAACTGGATGAGTGTTAATTTCCTAAAATTAAATGAGGCTAAAACAGAAATCCTCTTTTTTGGCCCCAAAGTCAAAAGGGAGAAAATCAGCATGAACCTTGGTAACCTGTCTTCCCTGGTTAGCCTAGACGATGCTGTGCTAAATGTGTGCAAGCACTGGAGATAACTGCAGGTGTCTGCTGTGACCACAGTAAATGTTTTGTTGTCAAAATAACCAAGTAATATTCAATTAGAAGGTTGAGATGTTCCTTAAACAAGTTTATGGAGATGGATGATGGAAAAAGTGGCAGGAGAGCAGAGTATGCTGAGGGGTAAGGCAAGTTGAAATGAAAGTATCCCATAAATGGCTCGATGAGTGATGGAATGAATGGATGGTGACCGTAAGTGAAAAGAAATACTAAGCAAGTGATAAGAAAGAAATCAGAAGGTAATTTAAAAAGGATTTAAGAGGGAATCTAGTTAAGATATTAACAATGTGTCAGTGTGAAAACAGAGAGTTTTTGAGAAGACATATGATACACCAGGTTCAATTGTTGTTTGAGTTCAAACTGATGCAGTCATTAATGCTCCCCAAAAGAACTGCCATTTATTACACAGCTGATGAAACAGATGTAGGTTTAATTGGGCTTACATAGCACCAGACTTTTAGAACAGTAATTCTGCTAGTTGGTAATCACCTACACTACAAAATATATAGCAGGGATCTCCAAACCCTTCCATGGAGGGCCTAGTGTTTGCAGGTTTTCACTCTCACCTTGTACAAGGCTGATGGAGTAGCTCACTAATTGGTTAGGATCTCCCCTCACCTGGCAGTGTAGGTCCTAATTTGGCTTTAATAGAAGGGAAAGACCAAGAACCAGCATACACTAGGCACTCCATGGAAGGGTTTGGAGCAGCCGCGGTCGGTGGATCTTAATTGGGGAGGACGGGCTCGTATTACGCTCGGAACCGGAGTGAATGGAATGGTGCGCAACGAACAAAACCAATTGTTTTTTTGATTTGCATACATTCCATTCACTCCGGTTCTGAGCGTAATACGAGCCCGTCCTCCCCAATTAAGATCCACCGACCGCGGCTGATTTGGAGACCCCTGATTTATAGGCTTTTGTGTGAATACAGACAGGAACAGTGGTGCGGCACCTACTGGGCAGTGAAAGGAGTGCAACAGGCAGGTCTAAAATTGAGTTGGGTGAAGGTAGGATTGAATTAGGATAATTAATTGATGATGTTAAAAATTGAAAATAACAATTAATGCAATTATGACAAATGGGTACATTTAAAATGATGGCAGGCCATGCACATTTCTGCGTTCATAAAATAAAAAATACACACACTAAACACCGAATCAACTGTGAGGTTACGTTTACTCGCCTGGTTTTGCACAAATCTGTAGAAATTCTGATTGGAGAGCATCATTCTTTAGAACGAGAAATTATTGGGATGTTGTCATACATAGGGGAATTAATGTTGGATTAACTATGAGACAAAAATTAAATGCTTACATTGAAGTGCAAAAAATGTTTTTGTTTAGGAATTGTGTAATGTATGTCGTCTTGAAGCTTCCTATGTTTTGTCTGTTATGTTAAATGGCCGTCAAATTGTTTAAGTTGTCTGACGTTGAGAAGCTGAAGGGGGGAGAACGAAAGAAAACACACAGAATTGGCGTTTGGCCAATCGGAGCTGCGGCCCAGTTAGTAAGGAAACCTAATGGGCCACGGTGGTGTCACACATAAGGTTGCAGACTGGAAAGTTATTCACTTGGATTAGAATATTAGGGATAAGGGGGGACAAATTGATTAACATTGTTATATTAGTTATTGGGGTTTAGGAGGGATTAAAATACCATTGGAAATTATAGATTGTGGCTGCAAGTTACGGTCTGTAGGACAAAGATGTTTATTTGTGTTTAACTTAACAGGGTAATGGGAATTGAGGGTTAGTTATGGTTTTAGGGCTTTGATTTATTTTAAATTGGGTCCAGGTACTGGGGAACATGGGAAAATTTGTGGTTTTTGGGCAGAAATATAATTGTGTTAATTATGAGTTTATGCCGTTGAGACATGGGTTCCTCTGCTCCGGTGTATGATTACTTAGCAATAATCTTGAAAACATTTTGTGTTTAGGGTTGTGTTTAGAAACTTAGGTTGTTTGACAGCATTAAGGTCCAGGCTTTAGTCCTACTAAACACGACATGGTCAGAAGGGGGTGTGTTAGACTTATTGCATTTTAAGAGCCCGGAGGGCTGGGATAGTTTAGGCAGTACCTGGTTCACTAATTAAAGCAAGTTATGGTTAAATATTCAGGTTAGTTAGAGACACTGGGAGCGTGAGCTATTAGGTTTCATCTATGTTGAGCATTGATATTTTTGTTAATAGTTAACCATTTTTGTTTTGCTTTTCTGCATCTAGAGCCTACATTTCATCATTTTTGTGGGAACCAGAATCGATGGAAAACTGGGCTTTGATAGTGATGTTGTTGACATCTGGGTTTTCTGTTATATTTACTTTACATATTTACTTAAAATTTATATTAATGGGTTTTGGGTTTTAATGGGTTAGTTGGTGTTAAAAATATGCTAAAGTGTTTTGGGTTAATGGGTTGGTTGGTATTAGGATTTAATTTGACAGGTTATATGTGATTACAGTTTTTCCATGTATTGCATGTTTATTAGGATTATTAATAAAATAGATAAGTCATACATTAGGCTATACATTCTTGCATCATTAGATTAGGAACACACAGGTTATTTAAAAATTCTTTCAATATTAGATTTTCCAAGACACAAATAGAGACTAGAATCATTGTTTTACTTTTAGTTAAAGATCTACACCTTAATGTTGGGGTTTATTTCAATTTTGGGAAGCGAAAAATATTTTGGACAGGTTAATTCAAGCACAATCTAAGGAATGCAATTTAACCAGTTGTGCAAGTTGTTATTCCATCAAAGTACAGTTGAGTCCTACACTGCTGACTTGGACAAGAGATGAGAGATTGTTTTTACCACAAGCTGACCAGGCTACATGAGCTCAAAAACCTGCAGAGACTTGGGGAAACGGACAGAGACAACCGGGGTCACAGAGAATACTTCAGAAGATCGCAAATCAAGAGCCAATGGACAGAGTCCAGCAGGGGGAAAGACCTTGGAGCCAAAGATAGCAGTGACACTGAGTGAGACGTCAAAGCTTCACCATTGGAACATAGGAGGAACCATCTAAGGATGCAGAGAGACAACCAGGGACAGCAGTCAACGCCCAGCGATGGACCATAAAGAGAATGGCAGTGATGAGGAAAACACAAATTAGACATTAATGAATGGAGCGAACACCCTTGAATACGATAGCACGGTTGACATGAAAGAACTACAACGCGACTCGAGACCTCTGATGACATAAGTTTGGAGTCTGTTATAAACTGTCCACAACAACAGGAAACAGGGACTGTTTGTATTGTTACAGATTGCAACTCACTATTGAAAAAAGACTGACAAATTTACAGAAGATAGAAGAGAACAGATACAAGGATTAAAGAAAGTTAAACTATTAAATCATTGGCGTGAGAGCGGAAGGTTGGACCAGGAAAAGGACAGATGACAAATGATATGGATGTCAGAGTGCTAGGGAGGAAGGGCTAGCTTCGTGCAAAATTTAGAAATATTACAAAAATGCAATGAGAATTTACTTGTTCTACAGGATGTAATGACATGATGACAGACAAAGCAATACTAAGAATGAGTATCAATGATTCGACAGTGTTGAGATTGGACTAAAGGGACTTGTACAACAACAATAGCCGCTTTCCGACCAAGTAGTTACAGGAACGTAGTTATAGGAACAGTCCACTTCTAAACAGTTCTACTAACTACTCTCCCCCAAAACTGGTTTTGCTATTTGCATTCGCACTGGTTAAGTGGCCATAGGAACTGGTAGGAGGGGTAAGAGAGTGACGCAGGCACCGCAACAGGCTTTTATAGCGTCATCTCTAGACTTTAGCATAGCGCCACATACAACAACATTTCACAGTTTAAAAAAGACCCTGCTCTGGAGAAGGTGCTAAAATGGTTATAGGAACTGCGGTGCGAGGGACTAAATAATCCCGCAATTTCTTCTATCAGAACA